>OZ030016.1:54950555-55200555 GCA_964023405.1 Apodemus agrarius
AGTTGTCTTGGTCTTTGTGCTTTGTTATAGCAATAGAAAAGTACCTAAGACGGCAGTACCCTTAGAAGAGGACACTGGAGGGCAACATAGAGACTGTAGAGACAAAGGTCTTGTAGAGAGAGAGGTGGGTAGACCAAGCTTGGAGTCCTCTGTCTTAAGACAGGAAACTTATAGGGGACAGGCGGGACAGCTAAGGATCCTTACAGAGTGTGTATTATAGAGAGACACTTGTACTACATATTATGAAACGGGAACGGTAAGGCGTATCATTTATTACTAGCATAACATACACACAGAGAATGCTTTGTTTGCTCTGAATTGAACCTCTCCCAGCCCAGACGGTCCCTGAGGAATACAATGGTTGATATTAGCAGAAATGAACTGGACTCAGTGTTTCAAAGTGTCTGAGCCCAGACGCCCCCAGGATGAGGATGAGAGAAAATCTTGAGCTTACGTTAGAAATAGTTGTCTGTTCATTTATTTTACTTGAAATGAGATGTTTAGAGGCTAGGAATGCGGCTCAGTTAGGGTTAGGGTTAGGGTTAGGGTTAGGGTTAGGGTTAGGGTTAGGTTAGGGTTAGGGTTAGGGTTAGGGTTAGGGTTAGGGTTAGGGTTAGGGTTAGGGTTAAGTAGCATGCTTGCCTAACATGCACAAAGTCCTAAATTCAATCACCAGTATATTGGACATGGCAATACAAGCCTATGATCCCAGCATTTGGGAGAAAGAGGTAGGAAAATCAAGAGTCTTAGGTTATCCTCTGCAACACACTAAATTTAAAGCAACCTCCTCGCTTAGGAGGAGGAAGAGGAAGAAGAAAAAGCATCGTTTTTCAAATACACCGTTCCTCAGTAACTTTGGATTTCATTTCAAGGGAGTCAAGGTTTGCAAAACTTTATGAAGAGGTACCCACAGGAACCGGAACCAGCGTAATTCAGGCAGGAGAAAACAGCAGGACTGAGTCAGATGGTCCTCGACCCCTATCCTTCTCTCCCATATATAAATAAGCCTTTTCTGAGTGTATTCAGGATAATAACACATAGCTCTTCTGGCAAACGAATCAAATAGCACCCGTGTGGGCTGCAGGGCCTTACCTGGAATCAGAAGACACAATCAAGTGGGGTATTGAGGGAGGTTTTATAGAAAGGTTGTTTTCTAAATTGTGTGGTAAGTGAAACCACCAAGGAGCCTAATTGACCTTGGAACGGGTAACAGTGAGTGCTATCTCCCCGTTCTACAGATGTTAATCCCCCCACCCAGATGAGAATAAGACCTATCCCAATTTTCAGCCAAATTTGAAGGAAGCTTTATTAAATACTGGCCAGGTCCATACCCAGGATTCCCAGAGTATGGCACCAAATTACATTAGACCAGGACTTAAAAAGAGATAAACCCACAAGGCTAAGTACTTCCTACCTTCATCCAATCAGGGGCAAGCATACAGCCTGATGTGCTTCCCGCCTGTGTGTGATCAAGCACACATCCTGTGCAATTAGAGCAACCATGCTTGTTTGCCGAGGTGAGAACATGTGGCTTGTTATCATTTATGAGCAGCCCCCAGAATTCCAGGAAGTCATCAGTCCTCGGACAAGTGGGGCTTACAAGTTAGAGGCGGTTAACAAGATCTCCTAAACATAGTGACTTAAACTTGAAACCCAAAACCACGCAGGATCAAGGAGTGATAATTCTTTTTGGAAACAGTGACAGGGAAAGACAGTGCAGAGACTCCTCCATCTTGTATTCTTGTTGAAGTCATTTTAGGCTTGACTAGCATTTGATCGCCTTGATGGAAAGCCCCTTGGGAAATTACCCAGCTCTATTCTAGGAACCCGAGGTCAAGATACCTCAGCTAACTTACCTTAGCTTCCGCTACATTGCTTGCCTGTGCAAAACCTCCCCCTGCAACTCCTACATGAGAGAACAGGTCAAGGTTCTCACCTTTAAAAGCCCCTGAATTAAACACCCGAGCAATTCACTTGGATGCCAAATAGCAGAGTGACGTCCCTTCTCTCTGGAATAAAGACTTTCGGTCGGCCGTAAATGCGTCCGAGTGGTCTTCTCCGGTGGGTTCCCTATAACAAAACCAAAGGAAAAAAAATAGGACAAGGGCAATCCTACCAGACATGAGGTCTTCAACGGGGCTCAGGAAATCACGTTAAGCCCTCAGGTCAGAAGCTTTGGGTAAAAATGAATTTAAAATTGTGACACACGGGCACCCGGGATTAAAAGTGTGTGCTCTCCAAAGCGGTTTGCTGAACCTGGAGGCCCTCGCATCTTTCTTCTGCTGTGTCTGCTGTTGGGGGGGGGGAAAGCAATGGAAAGTGAGACTTAACAGGGCTTTCAATGCTGCCATAAGGCTCAGCCAATCAGCACCGAGCAAGGAAGAACAGACCATTCATGTCCTGGAAAACTGGACATAGCATCTGGATTTCCAGGCATTTTCTTTCAAAGCCTGGAAAACGCATCTGGGGAAATACAAGACCTGCACCAGGTAGCACTTGGCATAGGTAAGAGTGAGTTTGTTTACATCTGTGGACCCTTACAACCCACATACCGACACACACACACACACACACACACACACACACACACACACACAGCAAGCCTCCCGGCTCCGCTGTGCACAGTCTCCACTGTAGTCTCTCTCTAGCTTCCTTCCTCAGTCAGAGGCCTTCTCCTTGGCAGTCCTCCAGGACGTCTACCAAATTCCTGCATCAGTGCTGACAAGTCAGCCCAAGCCGTCGGCTTCTGAGATCTGACAAGGAGGTCATCATACCTGCTGTGCAGACAAGCGAAGCAGAAACTGTCCCGGGAGGATGACAGCCTTTTAGCTAGATACGTGGGCCGGCAGGCACTGCCTTCGCCTCAAAGGCAGAGAGCATGGGGTTCCCAGATGCTAAACCGTTTGGTAACCAAGCTAGGCGGCCATCACTCTGGCCTGAACCGGCATGCGGTTTCGGTGCGCTCCCCCATTACTCTAAGTAGTAGAGGATGTTCCCCAAACCATCCACAGATAAGAGGCAGTGTCATTCACCCAGTGGATTCAGGCACCTACGTCTCCTTAGACCAGTTTCTAGGGCCTATTCCTGGATGTTCGCGTAACTCTCACCCCCAGGCTGGGGAAGCTGCCTGCTCTTTGCTGCTGCGGCCTGGAGCTTCTAAAGCCTTCAGGTGAGACATCTGCAGAGGTCAAAGGAGAGAGAAATTCTCTTCCTCTTTGGAGTTTAGCTGCAGCTCCTTGAAATCCCGCGCTCTCAATGTTCGGATCTGAAAGAGCAGCAAGAAGACGCCAGGAGGAGCAGGCACCGCGACCGCCAGCCTAGTTTTTCAAAGACCCGACCAAGGCACAAGGAACCTGAACCAGCGGCGCCTTTTGAAATGTCATCTTTCCGGACGGGATTCCACGTTCACTCTTTCTTGTCAGGCAAAGAAAAAGTTTACAACAGCTTTGTTATTATTTGTCATGACACACCAAGAAATCTACTTACTCCAAGGAATCTATTTTTGTACACATTCCTTTTAGGCAATAACCCAAATCTTAATCACAGTCGCATTCCTGCCCTGCCCTCTTTCAGCGATGGGCCGTGATGTGGATGTGTAAGATGAAGTGAGCCCTTTCTTTCCTGAGTCATGTTTGGTAACCTGTTTTATTGCTGCAATAGAAATCCTAACCAAGATGACCAACCACAGCCTCTATTTGCTTCTAGAACGTTCAGTTCTCTTTTATTGGGGGTGAGGGAGTCCCAGTACACAGTGCAGGCAGGCCACTGAACTTGTGATCCCCTTGCCTCTGGGATCTCTGTTGGGGTTACAAGAATGTTCCGCGGGGTCTGGCATTTACAAACTCCTGTAGGTCTGTACGTGAGGTGGAGGTGCCTGGGTGATGACGCACGCACGCACGCACACACGCGCTGTCTGTTACCTGGTTACTGCTGGGTGTACCCTTCGTTGAAAAGGCTCACTCCCTGCTGAATGACCTTGGTATCTTTATTAAAAATCACTTTGCCAGATGGCTAGGACTTCCTTCTGACTTCTCTACTGAGAATCCAGTTCTATAACTACCACCCTGCCTAGCAACAGTTTTCAAAGTTTGAGACCCAGTAAAACGCCTTCAGCAACCATTCCTTTCCAGTGACCTTGGCCAAAATATTGTCATATGCACTTCGAAACTACCTTTTCAGTGTTAACCAGAAAAGTCACAGGAGTTTGTGTTCAACTGATAAATTTGAGAAGTAGCTTTAAGCTGTCTGTTCACATGAGTATATCTTATTTTGTGTGAGACTGAGAAATGACACAGAGGCTCAGTGGGTAAAGTGCCTGCATGTGAAAAGCTGGGTATGGGGGTATACGATTACAGTCCTAAGCCACAGAGGCAAACACGGGAGCATACCTGGAGTCAGCCGGCCAACTAGTCTTGCCCACTTGGTGAGCTTCCGTTTCAGTGAGAGGTTCTGATTCAAAGACAAAGCCAGGGAGCAACTGAGGAAGACATCTGGGGTCAAACTCTGGCCTCTAGATGCATATCTGTGCACATGTACCCGCACATGCCCATGACCACACACACAGACACTGTTCTAACTAGATGGGCCCCGTGTCCATTGTGCGAGCTGTGGAGCCACACTCTTGTACTCCCAGCTTCTCAGAGACTGAAATAAACAGGATAGTAAGTGTAAGGCCTACCTGGGCCATGACAACACGGGCAACTTTGTAAAAGTAACGTAAATTCACCTGAGTCAATTGTCCTCTCAGAGGTTTGCTGCCTCCGTCTACTGACCTAGGCCTAGTCCTGGAAGCTTCCAGCCTCTGCACAATTTTACCTAGGCCTAGAATGTTTTAAGTCTCTGATACTTACTCCTCCTTTTTTTTTTTTTTTTTTTTGTGTGTGTGTGTGTGTGTGTGTGTGTGTGTGTGCTGTTCTCCCTTAAGTAGCCTCTCCTTCCTCTCTGGTCTCCTGGGAGTTGGGATGTCCTATTCTGTAAAATCTTTCTCTGATTCCTCACTTTGTCTTCCACTCAATTAGACCTCGCTTTCAAACATGGGTACTTCCTTCTACAAACTGACTTTACCTTCATTATTTGGGAATAAACATGTATACTAAGGGTGTATCTGTTTTCCAGCCAGAGGGATTAATTAAAGGTATGTGCTGAGGCTGAGCCACACCACAACTAGAAACAGGTTTAAAGGACAGTGACAGACTACAGCTAGTGAGTGCCCTAAGCTAAAAGGAAGTGGGTCCTCCGAGCCTCCACAAAGGAACATGTGGGGCTCGTGCTTATTTCACTGAAACCTGACAAGACTTGCAAGCCAGAGGTTTGCAGCTAAGGATCTAGACGTTTCAACACTCACGGCGATGGCTCTGCTGCGGCCTTCCGGGCAGTCTATTCGCTCCCGTTCTGTTTGATTTCCGATGCAGATCTTTATTCCTAGTATTTCCTTTGAGCCCTGTCAGCTCTCCTGTATTGAAAGCTTGCCTCTGTGGCTTCCCCGCTTCCTTGAGCTCTGGTTTTAACGTGATGATGTTCTCTGTCGTTGCTTCTTATAATTCCTTCAGCTATGCTTCTAAATATTAGCTTGAGCTACATGTGGTGTCACATACAACTGTGGAGCTGGCTACTGGGGAGGCTGGAGGGATCGCTGAGTGCGAGGTGGAGGCCAACCTGGGAAGCATGGGAATACACTAATAAACCAGATCACTGTTCCGCTTCGCCGGCCAGCCTGTCACGTGCTCATCATCTGTATGTCCTCAGATTATTACCTTGTGTTTTCTGAGGCCATGTTGAAAGTTGTAGTCGTGTTCAACTACTGATCTTTTTTTCAAGCTTCTTGTGGGCCAGGACTGTTCTCAGCTTCTGGTCTGGGGCTCTCCCCTCCATTTACTACAATGCTTCCTCTGTCAGGGAGAATCGGGCTGGCTCATCAGCACTGGCGACCCGTCTCACCAGCACTGAAACCTTTTCTTT
Organism: Apodemus agrarius; assembly: GCA_964023405.1. NCBI lineage: Eukaryota > Metazoa > Chordata > Mammalia > Rodentia > Muridae > Apodemus > Apodemus agrarius. The sequence continues at coordinate 54,956,514 of OZ030016.1, forward strand.
CCCTGCCAGGCCTTTGCTTATTAATGAGACGGTTTCTGTCCTGCGTGATTCCTCCAGTCACCCAGACATCTGGGCACCCAGGTTCCTTTCTCCAGATCCCTCTGCTAGCTGCCAAGCTACCAACTGAAGGCCAGGCAAGCTTTTCCTGACTGGTTGCTGACCCTTTCCCATCTGACACAATGACACTATCCAAGGTTCTTAGGACCATCAAGTTTCTGTCACCTTCTTATGGAAAAGAGGATGTTGTCGTAGTTTGGGTGCTATTGCTGTGAAGAGATACCAGGATCAAGACAATTCTCATAAAGGAAAATGTTTAATTGGGGCTATCTTACAGTTGTGTGTAACACTGGTCATAGCTTGAGTATAGTTGACCTCAAAGCTCACCCCACAGATAGAACTTCAAGGCCACACCTACTCTGACAAGGCCACACCTCCTGATAAGGCCACACCTCCTAAGAGTACCACTCCCTATGGGGTGGCCTATGGGGCTAACTGCATTCAGGCTACCACAGATGTAAAGGTTGAATAGTTGAAGAATCTCTTGCCCGTGTCTGGACAGCTGCACAGGACGTAGGGAAAGCAGCTGGCTGTGTAAAATCTGTGAGTTGCTTGTCTGTCACATTTAGTCCGGAAGACACAGCCGCATTAAAGCATGCTTTGTTTTCAGGAAGGTTTTGCTTACTAGCGCAGTACTCTAACTTAAAAAGAATGGTATCGTTTCATTAACAGGTCTGCAATTCACTACAGCGCTTCCTTGAGCTCTGCAAAGGAGGCCCCTCAGGATGCAGCTCAGCGGCCTGATGACTGAAGGCCGTGTTCCCTTCTAGGACTGTGTTTCAGTACTTCGTCCCCAACTAGGGCTGGGTCTCGAGGAGGACCACAAGGACAGGCCTTGAGGATTTTCCTTTTTGTTGTTGTTGTTGTTTTTAACTAAGCCCCCTTCCTGCCCAGTCTCTGCCTCCTTGCTGTGGGTGTGGAGTGACAAGTGCCTCCATTTCTGGTGCCCATGCAGGAATTCCCCACAGTGATGACTGACATCCTCCTGTCCTGACAGGTAAGTCAGAACAAGCCCTTTCACCCTGAGTTACCTCTTGTTTAGAACATAACAGAAGCATTCCAAACATTTAACACACGGAAGCAATAGAGCCTCAAGACAATGATTTTTATTCCTTTTGCTTATATTTGACAATATAAATATGCTCATTAAAAAACCCCCACAGTATTTAAATAAGAATTAAGTTCATGAATGTTTACAAAGTACAGCCTAAGTACTTCCACTTATAATTTTTAAATACCCCAACTATTCTAACATGGTCAGACATTTAAAAATAGTCTTGAACTATTTCAACTTTAGACTATAAAACAGTAGCAATTTACTAGGTTCTCTGTTATAAAAATTAATATAGCAATTTTCAAAACATTGAAAAGAAAATCGTTTGTGAAAGTGGTACCACAGCAGAGGCAACTATGCCCTCTCTTGCAGAAGACACAAAGGCACAGATCAATGACTAGTATTTGCCGACAGGTGGTGGTATAGTTTGATATTCCAGTCAGGCTCCCGTTATCCACACCCCAGCTAATGGGAGGACAGGACGCAGGTTTCCACCGACTCCAGGAGCAGGGGTGTGCTCACTCCTGATGTCCACCAAGGACATAAAGTAAAGACGTCAGACAGACTGTGTCTGCCCACGCCCTAAGTTAACCAGCTGGATATAACCAGCTTTTCACAGAAAAATAGCTCATTAAAAAAAATCCTAAGACAGCAACTTACAAGTGAAGGGCGAGCGCCCTGCAGCTGCGCAGCGCGCCTGGGCCCTGCGTGCCTGACTCTACACCTCAGGGGTGGTCTACTTTGAAGTGGTGTTTCACACTAACTGCAGTTCTGAACTGACTAGGATTAGTGTTCTCAAATACTAGTTTTCAATTATTTGATCCCATATGAGAAAAAAAAAACCAAGAATTTTTAAGACAATGTTGCAATTTTAATATACTGGATCTACCTTCATTTCATATTATTCCATTCAATTCTTAGTTATTTCCTATTTTAAAAATAAGAAGGGGAGATATCTTTAGATTTCCCCCCTTCACTAAAAAAGAATTCATCAACAAATATGCCAAAGTTCAAAAATTAATATGGTTGTCTGCCACTTAGCTCAACTAAGTCTGTCACTGAAACTTAACTTTCAGGTTCCCAGTAGTGGCTACCTTTGGGCACTTGATTCCAGTTTTAAAACAGCAGCTTTTAAAATGAAGGTAAGGTGCTTTACCAACACGTCTGCTCTGCCCACTGGCTACTCCTCTGAGAGTCTACAGGAGCAGTTTCTGGCTTGGCCATCCTCAAAAGTCTCTTGGAATGAATGTAAGAAGATTCTTCTCATGTTTAAAAAGTGTATACAATGTTCCTGTATTCAAAATCAATACAGGAATTCTAGCTGGAATTCTATAGAACTACAGTCATGCTCGCATGTGTAAACCATGAAGTTACTTTTTAAAGTAATAACAACATAAAATACAATTTTTCTATAAAAATACACTGTAGGAGATATAGTACATCTTCCCTGAAATAGAAATTTAATATTTGGACAAAAAATCGTAAACTTTTGATTACATTCAAAATATAGTATTATTTTCTATATATTTAAAGACTTGAATTATTTGAGGTTTTGGCGACTGGTGCTCTCAGCAGCAGATTTACATCACTGTAATATTTTATCAGCACAGTAACACCACACAGCTGTTCCCCTTATATCTGCTACCAGGAGGAAAAGAACGGCTTCCGGCAGTGGACCGTCTGCGTGAAGGAGCTGCCCAGGTGTACCACGCGGCCCTGGCCACCGCCTTTGCTGCACTCCACCACCACACACGGCATCTGTGCCAGCTGCATAGGACTCTTCCCGTCTCTCAGTGCCTGCGTGAGGTTTAAGATCTGTGGGAAGAGAGACTCTCATCAGTGTGGAGCAAGTGCTAGAAATACGGTCCATATGTATATACACTTAAATACACATGGATGCACAGGATTAGAACGAAAGAGCTTTTACCAACTGGAATTTCAAACTACTGCAGAATGTGCTGATATTAGTAGCAGTGAAATCAAAGACTAAACAAATCAAAAGGCTGCACACAACCCATCAATAGAGAACGTGAATACTGTTTTAAAAGCTTGCCTTACATCTCCACAAATAAAGTACTTGCCTTCCTAGTGTTCCCAAGGCTTTTTCTTCTGTGTGCTGGGATATGACTACTGAATTAAATATACATACTTTCTGCCTTCATTTTAGCATTTTGCCCTTTAGTGTTTAAGGACAAGGGTCAGTAAACACTAATAGGTAAATTGTACTTTTGAAGGGGAAAACATGAAGCAGGCCCCAGTAGATGAGACGAGTCAGAAAATTATCCATTAAAAAAAAAGTTTTTAAAACCCTACTTTCAAATAGGAAAAATAAAACCAGAAAAAGTAATATATAAATATATATGGACACACACTTTTACTGGTTTATTACTGTGTATGTATGTCTATATAATATATACATATAATCTGTGCTCAATCAAAACATCTTAGAATTTCTACTTTGGGGCATGCAGGTATGTCTATGAACTTCAACTCATAGCTGATAGCTAATTTACCTCTTTGTTCATCTGTTTGGGGAGGCAGAAAATGAGTCAGTGTCTCATTCTGTAGGTCTGACTGACCTAGAACTGGCTATGTAGATGAGGCTGGCTTTAAACTTGGATAGAGTCTCCTTCCTGTGGATAGATCCTCCTGCCTCTGAATGTTAGAATTAAAGGTCTTCATCACTGTGCCTGCTGTAATATTTTCAGTCCTTTCTATGTAGCCCGGCTGTCTTGGAACTTAGCTATGTAGACCAGGCTGGCCTCCAGCTCAGACATCCACCTGTTCCTACCTCCAGAGTGCTGTGTGTGCACCATAGATATAACTGTAATAATCTTCCTTTTTCTTCATCTTCCTTTTTCTTGCATAGTAGAAAATGTTCTTTATTTTGTATTTTAGACATGTCATTACCTTCCCTTCAGGTATCTAAAAAATATCTGATATATACATACTATGCATTTCTCTGTTTCTTATGAAACAGTGATAAACAGTAATCTTCAACAGGAAGACACATGTAAGCACATTTGATAGTACTTTGAATAGCATAAATCAGATGTATTTTTAGATTCAACTATTTCAGCTATTTAATATATCAGGAAAATAAGTCATTACTAGCAATTGTAGTTAGATTATATTTTATAATATCTTTAAAAGTTCCTAGGCTATTATGTAACAACTTATATAATTTAAGTTTATAAGCACTGTTCATACTGTGCACCAAAAATTGTGGACCACCATGACTATAGAAAAGAGTTCTAACTAGTTTCTTCTAATTAACTTGGATTTTTAAGAATTCTATTCCAATAGAATAGAATTCAAAGCACTGCCACCTTAATCCCAACACCAGGGAGGCAGAGGCAGGTAGATTTCTGAGTTCAAGGCCAGCCTGGTCACAGAATGAGTTCCAGGACAGCCAGGGCTACACAGAGAAATCCAATCTTGAGAAAAAACAAACAAACAAACAAACAACAATATTCTGTCCTAAGCATGTTAATCCAAATATACCATTTTAAGTAATGCATGATATTGCTGGACTCTATAAAATTGTTACAGAGAACTTAGAAGACAGAAAGGTACAAGAAAATGAAAATAACATCAATTTTCAGATCATTATATAGCAGCAGAAAGAGTTCAATCCTTGCTTGACTATTAGTATTTCCTGGGAATTCAGAAGACTCCGGAGAGTCTTGTACTTATGACTAGGGAAGCCTTTACAGAGCCGCCCCCCACTCCCCGTGTTGGGACAGGAACTGATCGGGAGGGAACACCATGTACACCTGGAAGAACGCACACCCGAGAGCAAAGGCTGTGTGAGCAAATGGCTGAGAGGCAGCGTGGCGTACACCTCTCCGCAAACGGCGCCCTCCCCCTCAGACAGACCAGCAGGCCACCTGCGCCCCCACCGCACAGCTGGTATGCAGACCTATGTGCGTAAGTCAAGAGAATTATTTTAGAAACATTCATTGTGTGTGTGTGTGTGTGTGTGTGTGTGTGTGTGTGTACACCATGGCACACATGTGGAAACCAGAAGACTACTTGAGGGAGTTGGTTCTCCTCAGCACACAGGTTAAAGAACTGAACTGCGCATCGGCTCGGACAGCAAGCACCCGTACTCCCCAAGCCATCTTACCATCCTGGGAATTATACTTTTAAAGAACGAGACAAATGCTATAGGCAAAGAAAAACTAGACTTCTGCACAGAGACCATGCCTGGTAAGGTCTCAGTAATGGTAAAGTAATGGTCTCAGTAAAGGCAGATAGCTGCAATGACTGGTTTCTTCACAGATCTCAGTTCAGCTAACAGAATTACTGCAACGCAAACATAAAACCACAAATATGCTACTTCTGCTTAACGTCATAGTAGTCAACACACTGACTTTAAAACCAGCCTTTTAAAGAGAGTTTAGTTTATCATGTGTGCACTCCTTCAGGAATGTACTGGAGGTCAGAGGACAACCTGCAGAAGTCAGTTCTCTCCCTCTACCATGTGGGGTATATATAACCCGCTCAACCCGAATACGAGGCTCAACACCAAGAACCCCCTTTTTCATTGAGATACAGTCTCACTAGGTATCCCCAGCTGTCCTGGGACTTGTTATGTAGCCAGGCAGGGTGGCCTCAAACTCACAGAGATACATCTGCCTGCTTCTGCAGAAATAAAGAAGTATGCCGCCACACCTGGCCCCTCCTGCTAGTTTTGTCATGTGATTTGTGCTGTGCCCACCCCTTTGCCAAAGTTCCTGGAGGCAGAGGCTGTGGATACTGTAGACCGAGGCCAATCTGGTCCACACAATGAGTTACAAGACGCCACAGCTACTTTGTTGTTATTGGTGAGCACCATTTTCTAGTGGAAACGTAGTTTAAAAGAAAGACTAATTCATCTTTTGGGCAGTTTTTTTTTTTTTTTCTTTTTTTTAACTAAAATTAGAGAGCAACACAGCCAGGTTCATGGTCCAAATACAACACGCTTCTTGGCTATCAGAAAGCTCAAAATCAAATTAAAGCCAGAAAACTGAGTCTGACTGAGTCCACTGGCTAACACACTTGCCACGCAAGCATGAGGCCCGGTCAGAGTCTGCGTTCCCACAACCCACACAGAGCAGGGTAGGCGCATGGCCCACCCTCACACCAAAGCAAAGCGAGGCGGAGCCCCAAAGCGAGCTGGCTAGCCGGACTAGGAAGAAAGCAGGCTCCGGGGGCAAGGAGGGGGGCTGTCTCAATATCGGTGTGTAAGGAGGAAAGCGACCGAGGAAGAGACCTGATGTTTCTCAGACTTCTGCACGCATGCATACACGCATGCATACGCCTATATACACGTATCAACACACATACATGTACACAAATCATAAACATTCAAAAAAAAAGAAATAAAATCAGGATATCAAGTTAAATTACGTGATCAAACACTACCATTTTGTTCTTTTCTTTTTTCAGGTCTTGACCTGTGCTGTACCTACCTCTACCTCTACCTCTACCTCTACCTCTCCCGCTCTCCCCTCCCCACCCCCACATGATCCTGCAAGTGGTCCATACTGATCCTGAACCCAGAATCCTTCTGCCTCGGTCTCCAGAGTCCTGGAGTCAGGAATGTACACTGTAAGGTGCAGCTCTAGTGCATCGATTTTTCTAATAGTTAACTCCTTCGTGAATGAGCGGCCATGAATAAATAAATTCAAGATGGCAGATACCAACTGTCTTATCTAACTTCAAAACTCAATGTCATCACCTTCTCAGGCAAGTAGATTGAGTTTATTATTATTACTGTTGTTGTTGTTGTTGTTAAATTCCTCGTGTATGAATGTCAATCCATAAATGAAACTTACAAGATTGTTTATAACAATTTTAATTTAAAATGACACTCCTAAAATAAATATACAAAAGTTCCCTCTTATCTATGGGTTTCAGGTACCTATCACTGTCAACCTCAGTTTAAGTTTTTTGAAACGAAAATCTAAACAACAGGCAATTTGTAAGTTTCAGTATATTGTTATAATTATTTCATTTTCTTACTGTCACTGCTGGTCAAATTTCATCATAGGTTATTTGTCTCCAGTGCTTGGTTTCAGGTGTGTGCTTGGGGACTCTAGACAGTCTCCAGAGGATAAGAGCAGACTGTTCTACACACCCGGGGACAGAAATCTACAAGATGAGCCCCACTCACATGCCAAGTTAATTTGTTTCAAGAAAAAAAGTCAAATCAGGCCTTAATTCCTAAATTTTCTTACTTGTCCGTGTAGTTCCAACCCATGTGGGGCGGGCAGCCCTCTGCTCTCTAAGTATAGCCACTGGTCCCCTCCCCTTCTACTGACACGGCAGCCTATTGGCTGGGCCCCGTGGCCCTGGTGCCTGTGAAGGACACCTCACTACAGCTTCTACCATTAGGGATCCTGGGGCTGAGCCTGAGTCCTACCTGTCCCTCAACATACACATAAACATAAAACCTCACACAGGGGGCTGGACAGATGGCTCAGTGGTTAAGAGCACTGACTGCTCTTCTGGAGGCACTGAGTTCAAATCCCAGCAACCACATGGTGGCTCACAACCATCTGTAATGAGATCTGATGCTCTCTTTTGGTGTGTCTGAAGACAGCAACTGTGTACTTACATATAATAAATAAATAAATCTAAAACAACAACAACAAACAAACAAACCCCTCACCGGTTTCAGAGAGCAGGCAGAGGCAGCCCGGGGTAACCTCCCCTTCGGCCATGTCTACTCTTCTCTAACGCTTAGCCCTGACTGCTGCGGTCTCTTCCACAGGGACCCATGCCCTAGCTCTTACGGGCCTCTGCACCCTCTCTTACCAGCTACATCTGTAAAAATCTGATGAATGAGTTACCATTGTACCACCACTTATAATACAATAGGCAGTGTGAAACAGAGTCATCTTTGACACAACGCCATGTCAAATAGCTCTATTATATTAAATATATGCCTTTAGGATGAGGACTTTAGTTTGGAGTCACTAAAACCAGTTTTCATCTCAAATCTGCCTTCTGGAAATCAGCTGAAGTGGATGGTGTTGCTTGTGAGTGAGCGAGAGCTTCAGGCCCACGCATCAGACCTGGGGCTGTAGCTCAGGCCCACGCATCAGACCTGGGGCTGTACCTTAGGCCTGCACATCAGACCTGGGCCTGTACCTCAGGCCTGCACATCAGACCTGGGCCTATACCTCAGGCCCGCGTGCTGAGGGAGTGAGAAGGCCGGGCTGAGATTCCGGGGCTCTCACTGTGAGCACTCAGCCTCGTGGTGTGACTGCTCTAGAACAGCCGAGTGTGCTGCAGCCGGAAATGACCCACTGGCAAAAGCATCTGGGATGGAAATGCGCACGCAGGTGTGTCTGAGGGAGGAAAACACAGGAGCACACAGGAAATCCTCAGCAGAAGAGGGACAAACGGGGCTGAGGAAGAGTGCTTGTCTACACGCGGAGTCCTTAAGGGGCAGAAGGCGACCACGCTGAGCAAACAACTGGCGGAACAGCCGCGCACGGGGAAGAGCTGATTTATGGCAGGAGAGACACAATCCTCCTCAAACCAGCCTCGGCATCACCGCCTGAACTGTGGGGAAAGAGCTGATTTATAGGCAGGAGAGACACAATCCTCCTCAAACCAGCCTCGGCATCACCGCCTGAACTGTCTAGGCGCGGCACGACAGGTAGTACTGGGGACCACCATGCCACCTCGGGGAAAGTTGGTAACTGTCTCAAGGAGACCTTCTTCTCCACAGCCAATCTCAACAGTGACCTACCTGGCCTCTCATCACAGACATCTGGCTTTCGAAAGCAGCTCTGTCGAATCCTTTGTCAGTCTGTTAGAGAAAGGGGGCAGGAGGTCAACATAGCTCCCAACACCTTTAAATCAAATACAAACTTTAAAACAAACCCTTCCTGTAGTGAATAAAACCATAAGAAAGCATCCCTAGTGAAAGCAGGAGAAAAGGCTGTTTTAACCTGATGTCATTTTGGAAAGGCCCAGAACGACAAGAGAAATTTTATTTGCTTTTACCTCCTACTTTTCCAGAGAGAATTTAATGAGTCAATGAGTTTAGGCTTTTTATAAGACTTAAATCCTATCAAGTCACAAAACACACATTACAATTTAAAGAGTAATTTTGTAAAAAAAAAAAAATCCAACGTGAAAAAAGGTCTTATTTAATACTCAGTAAATATAACTTTACAAATGTATGTATTATAAAATCAAAATTGTTGGGACTGGAGAGATGGCTCAGTGGTTAAGAGCACTGACTGCTCGTCCAACGGTCCTGAGTTCAAATCCCAGCAACCACATGGTGGCTCACAACCATCTGTAATGGGATCTGATGCTCTCTTCTGGTATGCACGAAGACAGCTACGGTGTATTTACATATAATAAATAAATAAATAAATCTTTGGGCTAGAGCGAGCAAAGGTCCTGAGTTCAATTCCCAGCAACCAGATGATGGCTCACAACCATCTGTACAGCTATAGTATGCTCATATACATAAAATAAATAAATAAATCTTTTTTTTAAAACAAGGAAAAATTGCTAATTCCTCTCTGTCATGCCAGGCTCTGCTATTAGCACAAGTAAGCAAATAAGGTTTAATGTAGCCTATTTTTAAAGACTGAATTTTTTTTGATAATCAAAACTAAAAATTAACATATGGAAAACTATTGCCTAGCCTTTCCTCCCTAACAACACATACACATGTCCAGTTGCAGCCAAGAGTACTATTGGTACTAACCGGAAGTCCAGCTAGGGCTGGAGAGATGGCTCAGTGGTGAAGAACACGGGCTGTGCTGGCGGTCTGAGTCCTAGCACCCCGCCATGGATATTCTCAACCTTCTGGCCTCTCCCAGTCTCTGTGCCAACCCCCCATACCAGCCCCCCAGGTCACAGAAACATGCAGATAAACATCCATATACTAAAAAGATAAATACTATTTTTTAAATGCTGATATAAGACAGAGCTTTATTTACATTCCAAATTTGGGCAATGAACTTGATTTTTTTAAACATTGATTTCACCAATAGTTAGATGATAAAGATAGTGTCGCAGGGATGTTACATGCTTAGTTAGAGATAAGGAAGAGAGCCTGGTGTTTATTATGGGGAAAAGGCTTATGTGCCTCCAGTGTGATGCTACAACATCTGGACATGAGGTTCTGAGTGGCATTCAAGTCATGAAGGTGTACGTCCCAGGAATGGGGCTAACCCTTCGAAGCAACAGCCCCTGAGCCAGCCTGTTCTCCTGCACAACATGTACGGATGTAATGAATGAGAAGTCACTGGAACACAGGCTGGAAGAAAGCCTCCCAGAAGCTGATCATGCTCCGAGCCTGACCTCAGACTTCTAGGCCCCCAAACTAAGGAAGACTTGGGCCCTGCATGAGTGGTCGGCCTGTGGCACCTTCTTCCGGCAGCCTGTCCTACGGTCCTAATGGTCATTCAAAACAAAATGGGAGCTGAGGAGAAGTCAGCAGTCAAATCCTTGTACAGCACACCAAAGACAGTCCAATCCTTAGCACCCCAGAAATAAAAATAAAGACATAAATGTATACCTGTGAAGATGAAACACTGTCCAAATTAACATGTTTACCTTAAAAAGTTCATAAAGATCTTCACACAAGTCTTGTACGAAGTTCATGTCCGAAATATAGGGCAGGATCAAGTTTCGAGTTTCTTCAGAAAAGGGAACTTTTGCTTGAGGAAGCCAAGCCCAGTGAAATGGATCTAGTGTTAAAATGCACGTCAGTGAGCAGTGAGTACCAGCTTGCTGGGACCCGCACTTGCCAGGTCTTTCCTTAATTCCCAGCTTCTCCCGATAAAGGAAGAAGAAGCTCGTAGAACACACTCGCCCTTTACAGCACAGGCTGTCCAGACTGCAGGCTGGAGTGGCCAGTCAGGATGCCAAGGCTCGGGAAGGCTGGCCTGGACTTGTTCTGTTTCTGAGCGAGCTTCACACAGTGAAGAGGTGGGATTTGACAATGAGCCTAATTCCACCAGCCCTATTCAAAACCCCATCAGAGCACATCACATTTCGGGTTAAGAAAGTGGCGGGAATTGTAATCGTTCACACATCCAGGTCAAGTCCCATGGGTGAGATCCCCTGTCTCCCACAGCCACCAACGATCAAGATTTGGGGAACTTGTACACAGAGGAAGTTCCAAAACTTTAAGTAATTAGGAAGTAGATAAATGGCTTTAAAGGATTAAAAGAAAAATCATTTCCTAGCTACAACTATGAAGTAGTTTAGCAATAGACTAGGAAGATTAGTAGATCAGTGGAATCTTCTAGAACGGGAGGAGACATAGGTAGACTCCAGAGCCACCAGCTGGATGAATGTGAGATGCCCCTCACAAGGCCCTGGGTTAGCACACCTGGTGTGTGATGATGTGTGGGAAACCTGGGGGTGGGGCTTAACCAGCAGCCGAAGGGCTACAGGGCAGAGCTGGGGAACTACGTTAAACTAAATGGGTAAGTGGATCAAGGACCTCCACATAAAACCAGACACACTGAAACTATTAGAAAAGAAACTTGGGAAGACCCTGGAGGACTTGGGCACAGGGGAAAAGTTCCTGAACAGAACACCAATAGCGTACGCACTAAGATCAAGAATCGACAAATGGGACCTCATAAAATTACAAAGTTTCTGCAAAGCAAAGGACACTGTCAGAAGGACAAAATGGCAACCAACAAAGTGGGAAAAGATCTTCACCAACCCCACATCCGACAGAGGGCTAATATCCAATATATACAAAGAACTCAAGAAGTTAGACCGCAAAGAAACAAATAACCCTATCAAAAAATGGGGCACAGAGCTAAACAAAGAATTTTCACAAGAAGAAATTCGGATGGCCGAGAAACACCTTAAAAGATGTTCAACATCATTAGTCATCAGGGAAATGCAAATCAAAACAACCCTGAGATTCCACCTCACACCAGTCAGAATGGCTAAGATTAAAAACTCAAGAGACAACAAGTGCTGGCGAGGATGTGGAGAAAGAGGAACACTCCTCCACTGTTGGTGGGATTGCAAAATGGTAAAACCGCTCTGGAAATCAGTTTGGCGGTTCCTCAGAAAATTGGGCATGTCACTTTCAGAGGACCCTGGCATACCACTCCTGGGCATATACCCAGAGGATTCCCCTGCATGCAATAAGGACACATGCTCCACTATGTTTATAGCAGCCTTGTTTATAATAGCCAGAAATTGGAAGGAGCCCAAATATCCCTCAAAGGAGGAATGGATACAGAAAATGTGGTATATTTATACAATGGAATACTACTCAGCAATTAAAAATAATGAATTCATGCAATTTGTAGGTAAATGGTTAGACCTGGAAAATATCATCCTGAGTGAATTAACCCAATCACAAAAGAATGCACATGAAATGCAATCACTGATAAGTGGATATTAATGAGCCCAGAAGCCCTAGATACTCAAGACACAAATAGCAAGTCAAATGATTCCTAAGAAGAGGAAAGGAGAGGACCCTGGGCCTGTAAAGATTGCATCCAGTTTAGTAAAGAAACCGAGGGGGGAGGGGGAATGATTGGGGAATAGTTGGGGGGGAGAGGAACTATGGGAACTGTGGTGGGTGGGAACTGGGAAAGGGGAAAGCCTTTGGAATGTAAACATAGAATATAGAAAAAATAAATAAATAAATAAATGGGTAAAGTGTAAAGTTTCTGCCTCATGCTTCTGTCCCCTCCCCCAACAGTTTCTTCTTATAGCTCTACCTGTCCCGGAACATGATGTACAGACCGGCCGGCTCTGAGCTCAGAGCTGCACTTGCTTCTGCCTCTTGGACGCTGGACTGTAGGAGCACCCCCATGTCGGCACAGGCCTGCCTCGTGCTTTAATGTCTCCTCCACTGTCCATTCCCCATTACAGATGGCCCGTGTTCCCTTAACCCTGAGACACCACCAATTCCTTCTCCCTTCAGTAAGGCATCTGGTCAACTGCCCTTACGGGTCCTCCCTTATTTCTCTCCACCTCGTCGCCTAGTGTGACTTAAACTCTGTGTTTTACATCTATGGCCCACGTTCCTCTAAGCTGTTTTTCCTCTCTATTCTCTTAACAATTTCTTTCTTTCTTTCTTTCTTTCTTTCTTTTCTTTCTTTCTTTCTTTCTTTCTTTTCTTTCTTTCTTTCTTTCTTTCTTTCTTTCTTCCTTCCTTCCTCCCTCCCTTTCTCTCTCTCTTTCTTTCTTTCTTTCTTTCTTTCTTTCTTTCTTTCTTTCTTTCTTTCTTTTGGGGGGGCGAGGGAGTTTCGAGACAGGGTTTCTCTGTATAGCCCTGGCTGTCCTGGAACTCACTCTGTAGACCAGGCTGGCCTTGAACTCAGAAATCCACCTACCTCTGCCTCCCAAGTGCTGGGATTAAAGGTGTGCACCACCACCGCCCTGCAACCATTCTCCACCTCCAGCACTGCCGGGTCTGCCTCTCTCTCACAGCCCAGTGCAGTCAGGCGGCTTAGCCTCAGGATGTGCCTTGGGTCTCATCCTTTATGAGGTTCCTCCACTGTGGCCCTCTCTTAGTTCTCTTTCTGTCTTGTAAGGAAGGCACTCCCCATCTCGGCTGGCTCTCTCTGCCTTCTGTTAATGTTACTATTCCCAAGGCTCTATTAGCCCCCCTTTCCCTTCATTTATTGGGCACTCATCAGACTTTTATTGAGTATTTATGCTCCTGGCATGGTATTAGGCAATGATGTTCGTTCTCCATGATTTCCCTGGATGACAATAAATAAAGCCATGGCTTTCACTATAAAGATGACAGCTAAAACATCCCTACACCCTTAATGCTAATTCCTCTGTAAGCTCCAGACCCTTGTTCCGCAATTGCATGTTTGGGAAAACTTCCCAGATGTTTTATGGAAAATTTACAAAGCTACCACTTTAAAAAAGCAATTTGCATATAGGTTTCCAATGATTAGTGGGAGAATAAAATACAACCAGACATTTCACATAAGTTCCACAAAACACAGGAAAAGAAAAGCAAACAAATCAGAATTTATAGTAAATTAAAAAAAAAAGAAAAAGAAAACTCCAAAATCACTGACACTTTAAGCTTCCTAATAAAAGGCATAGACTGGGTTAAAGGAAATCATCTGATGCATTATGTCATATACCTAAAACAGAACGGTGGAAGTTAGAAACAAAAGTATAAGACCCTGATATGGCTGTCTCCGGAGAGGCTCTTTCAGAGCCTGGCAAATACAGAGGCAGATGCTCACAGCCAACCATTGGACTGAGCTTGGAATCCCCAATGAAAGAGTTAGAGAAAGGACCTGTAAGGGTTTGCACCCCCATAGGAAGAACAACAATATTAAGCAACCAACCAGACCCCCCCCCACAAAGTGCCCAGGGACTAAACCACCAACCAAGGAGTACACATGGAGGGACCCATGGCTCCAGCCATATTTGTAGCAGAGATGGCCTTGTCGGACATGAATGGGAAGAGAAGCCCTTGGTCCTGGGAAGGCTCCATGCCCCAGTGTAGGGGATGCCAGGGTACAGAGGTGGGTGGGAGTGGGGAAATTTACTAAGCTACCACTTTAAAAAAGCAATTTGCATATAGGTAATGCAAACTGAAGCAGGGGAGGGAGGAAGGAATGGGGGTTTCCAGAGGGGAAACCGGGAAAGGGGATAACATTTGAAATGTAAATAAATAAAATATCCAATAAAAAAAACCAAAAGTGTATAATAACAACTAGTAAATGCTAACAAAATAAAAGGTGATGTAGCAGCATTGCAGCAGAAAAAATGCAAAACCACTGAGAACAATAAAGTGTAAAAATGCAAAACCACTGAGAACAATAAAGGGTACTCCATTTTACACAAATGAACATGGGAGTATTAAACACTGGGTCTTTTGCATATGACACACAAAGTCAAAAGGCAGAAGTAATTTGTTAAAAAATCAGTTATGGCCTCTCAAAAACTAACAAATTAAGTTAAAGACAAGTTGAGGGCATTCTAGGGCTAATAACTAACAAGTTTTAATTAACAAATATAGGGAACTTTATGCCCATATTATTTCAAATACAGTCCTTTATATTGATTATATTTACAATCACAAAGAAACTACTAACAATGTGAAAAACTATTCACATAGGTCATATTTATAGATCCTACTGCAGTCCACTGAAAACAGTACTAAAGGGTGCTGTGAAAACGCCAAGAATGGCTGGGTATGGTGGCACCCACCTTAATCCCAGCACTCCGGAGGCAGAGGAAATGGATCTCTGAGTTCAAGGCCAGCCTTGCCTACACAGTGGATTCCAGGTCAGCCAGGGCCAAACAGGGAAACCTTGATAAGAAAGAGGAGGAGGAAGGGAAGGAGGAGGAGGGAGAGGAGAAATTCAAGACATGGACGATGTGAAATACAGTAAAAATATCCAGTCAGGCAGTGGTCACTCATGCCTTTAATCCAAGCACTTGGGTAGAGGGAGTGCAGAGGCAGGAGGATCTCTGAGTTTGTGGCCAGTCAGGACTACAGAGGGAGTTCCAGGATAGTCAGGGCTACATAGAGAAACCCTGTCTGGAAAAACAAAACAAACAAAAAAGTTCCAAAACTGGCTCCAAATGTATAAAACCCAATCTTTCTGCAGCAGGAGAGACAGGAAGGGTGACTAGAGCGTCAGAAGTGGCACAGACATCAGCATTCAACTCTACCAAGACGTGACAGATCCATCATTCCTATGTTAGTACCTTAGAAATTAGAGTTACCAAACGTATTTCCAAGACCCAAACCAAATAAGGTCATCCAAAAAAGTATACAACAATAGCAAGACGCACGTTGCTCGTTGCTCGTCTCTCCAAGGCCCGGGGCAGCCCTGCGCCCCAGGGGGTGACCCTTGACTCGCTTCCCTCACCAGTTCTGTCCTCCTCCTGCCTGGGAGAACTCCAAATACTCACAGGCTCTCCATTCATCAGGATGTTTGAAGGGAAATGCTAGCCCATTATCAATTGCAGCTATTTTAATAAGCAGTTGTTTATCATCAATCCAGTTTGATTCCTAAAGGGGAGAAAAATGACTTATTAATAAAAATATTTCAAAATGATCAACTTACTCACAATACTTATTGAAGTTCAAGTGCATGCTCTCTTGAAAAATCTATAAAATTAAAATTAGGTTTCCAGAAAGAATACAAAGACATGCAAGAAGCAATTTAAGCATTTGTTCAGACTCCAATTCAGCATAAATTTTCTCACATGTCAACAATTATATAGTCTACAGTACAACCCATTGCTTAAATGTTAGCTATTTGTCTATTCTTAGTTTTCTTTAAAAAAATTTTTTTTAATTTTATGTATCTGGGTGTTTTGCCTCCATTTTGCACAGCACACACTTCTGGACAGAGAGGACCGTAGGGCAGCATGTGGCAGTGGGGTGCTGAGCACAGGCTACTGGGAAAAGCAAGCGCTGGTGATCTGAACCACCGAGCGTCTCCCGGCCGGCCCCCATCATGGCTTCTTGGGCTGAGCATGCTTTTAAGTTACCTTATGGCTAACGCTTGTCTTTTGATATGGCTAAGCACCATGCATACCAATTTCAAATTTCCCGTCTAACTGCTTAACAGTGCAAACACTGCAGAGTGACGCAACAGCTTTAAGTGGGGACTTGAGAGCGGGGATCAAATACTGAAGAAATCTACAATAAATAGTCTACAGTGTATATATTCTTTCAAACTTAAAACCTATCCTAAAAGTGCCTCTTAAGTAACTATCTGGGATTTGAACTCATGAATGAGAAGGGCCCCACAGGCTCATGAGCTGGAATGCCTGGTCCCAGCTGGTGGAACTGTGGGAAAGATCAGGTGAGGCCCTGTTGGAGCAGGGGTGTCACTGGGGCTGGGTTTTGAAAGGCCATGCCGTTCCCAGTTAGCTCTCTGCCCTGTATTGTGGACTAAGATCTGAGCTCCTAGCTCCTGTTCCAGGGTCCTGCCCGCCAACCTGATGCCATGGTCCCTGCCATCACGGTCATGGACTCTAAGCTCCTGGAGCCTCCAATAACCCCTTTGTTTCTGTAAGTTGTTTTGGACATAGTGTCTTTTATAGCAGTAGAAAAGTAACTCAGACAGGTACCTGAAGTTGATAGCAATGAATCTGAAATCTGTAATTCTGATACTGTGGAACAGCTATACAATCTATTATATAAGTTAAACCAGTTTGTTATAAGTAGAAGTACCTTTTTAAAAGTTCAGAGGACATAACTCACAAGTAAATACACATATTCCATTTTAGCATATAATGTAATTGTTACCTAACACTGAATGGAAATACTCAGAAGAAATGGAATTAGTAAATACTCACATGTCCCTAGGTGTCAGAAACCTTTATTGCATAAAAGGATGGTAAAGGTAGTATTTCTAAAAATGTCCAAAGCTTTACAAAAGTACTGAGTGAATATTATACTTTGGTCATATGACAGAAATAGGAAGGAAGGAGAGGAAAGAGGGAGGGGTGCTCTTTGTTCTGGGACTATAGCATAGAGCTGGGGATATGGCTCTGTTGGTAAAATGCTTGCAGCACTAGCCCCATGAAAAAGCCAGGGATGGCAGTGCACACCTGTCATCCAGTGCGAAGGAGACTAAGACAGGCCCCAGGAGCTCAATGACCTACGGCGCAGCTTACGGGCAAGCGCTAATGAGACATCCTGTCTCAAAAGCAAGGTGGGTGACTTCTGAGGAATGACATCCCAAGTTCACCCCCGTCCCTCACATAGATTTGTACACAATCCTCCACCTCACAACACACATATGAAATGCAATGTGAACCAAATAATAGAGGGAAGACAAGAACAGAGAAAAGGGCTCCGAAACCAAGACTCCAGCTGGGTGTGCAGTGTACCCTGTAATCCATCACCTGGGACACAGAAGCAGAGTGAGGTCAACTCTATAGAGCAAGTTAGCGGCCAGTTCAGGGGATGTGAGGCCCTGAGTTAAAAATAAATAAAACCAAACCCCACAAATAAACCCCCATCACCAGCAGCAGCAAGGTAAAGAACAACTTCAGGGAAACTGTTACATAACTGAGCACACACTTCTGTGCGCTAAATCTCCCTTACCTCGCTTTCCATTTTCTTTGCATATTTCATCTCGTCATATTTGACTAGCCAATTATCATTTCCCCTGTCTTTCAAAAGAAATAAAAGTCTGTTAGTTGATACTTAGAGAGTGTGACTTCATACTACTGGGAGAGACCTAATGCGCCAGTTTTGAGATCTCCCTTGGTTTCCTGCAGCAGGGTCCCCACAGACACGCTGACTAGTCATGTCAATGTGACACACGGACTTGAGTTATCTGAAAGGAGGGAAGAAAACGCCTATGTAAGATCCAGCTGGAAGGCATTTTCTTAGTGACTGCTGGGGGCGGGCCCAGCCCACTGTGGGTAGTGTAGCCCTGGGCTGACAGTCCTGGGTTTTCCATAGAAAGCTGGCCGAACAAGCCACGGGAGAGCAGGCCGTGAGCAGCACCCCTCCGCTGCGTCTGTAGCAGCTCTTGCCCCCAGGTTCCTGCGTCCCTGGATGACTTCCTTTGACGATAAACAGCAATATGGAAGTATAAACCAAATAAGCCTTTTCCACCCCAGCTTGGTGTTTGGTCATGGTGTTGCATTGCATCAATAAAAACTCTAACTAAGAACAGAAGGGTTATGACTTTACACAACTTCAAAAACACTGTCAATGTAAGCTGATATTTACTAAACTTTTCTTTGGGCCAGATTATTGTTCTAAGTGTTTTACCTATGTTAACTGCTCTGACCCTGAGATCCACCCGGTAAGGTAAAGGCAATGGCGAGATCAAGGTTAATTCAATCAATCAATGTCTTTTCACTTGAGTAAGAACGCACACTCACACTGGCTGGTAGGCACATTCAAAGCAGCCTCACCCAATGTCAACATCTGAGTACTCTGGACCAGTTTTAATATTAACTTAAGACCATTTAATTAAGAAAGTCAAATTGAGAAAATTGCATGATGCTTTGAGAAGCTAATATAAAAGATGAAAAACAAGGTGTTTCCCAAACTGTGCAGTTACGGGTCACCGGGAGGCCTCTGAGGAGCAGGCCTGGACCCACTTGGGTGGCATCTGAGAAGATACATGTTGAATAAGTTCTCATGAATTACTGACCTTAGTGTCTTGGGAACTAGAGTTTTGACATGTCTACATCATGGTTCCCTCACAGCACAGCACAACCAAAAAGCTTGTTTCACAAATGACATAATAGTTATGCAACATCAAAATAAGAATATTTTCATAAATGTAGATGGCATTTCTAGTCTCCGGCATTGTCCTGCTTTTAGGTAACTCCACTTGAGGGGACAGGAAGTGTTCCCTGTGTCTCAGGATGAATCCAGCCCTCAGCACAGGACAACCTGCCCAGGAAGGTCAGTGCTGTTTCCAAGACTAAAGAGGACTGGGCCTTGGGACTCTCTGGAACTAACATTTATGGTTTGAATTTAGTAATGTGAAGCTGGTTTACAGCTGAAGAGATGGAGCAGAGGAGAGAAGTCCGTACCTGTGTTTCTGATGATGTAATCCAGAATCACTAATCTTTCAAACTGTGACTGAAACTGTTTTCTAATGTTCTCGGGCAGAGGCTCCGCTTCAAACCTCCTAAGCCAATATTCAGCCTCCTTGTAATCTTTCACAAACAGCTGAAAGGAACCAACCTATATTTTCAAAAACTACAGTTAGAAAGGAAAGGTACAAGCACAGAGGCATTGCTTTTTAAGTTTCTTAGCAATAGCATCATAAAACATTACCTAAGCACAGCAAGAAAAATAGAAGTTAACACTAATCTAATAAGGTATGTTTATCACTGAACATATTAGCTTAAACACACAGCAACTAAAGAAGGCTCAACCCAAGAGTTTTAGGGAGCTATTTTAGGAAATTAAAAAGAGTTAATAAAGGCGGCCTGAAGGTGACACCCTTAAGAAGGCTACTTCCTAAAACAGGCATCAATGTGACTTTAACTGAGAGACCAAACTGTACACTGTCTTGGTTATTTCATGATAGTATAGTTTTCTCATTGATGTGATGTTTCTGTATTCTTTTCACAACATCAAGTAAAAAAACTTTAAAATACAATGGATTCTTTAGGCAGATAAAAGACTGTTACACATATTAAAGATTTAATCAACTGATTGTGACCTTTCTAATGGCTTTTAAAGGAGTCTTTTCCTTGAAGATGTGCCCATTTGAAGATGCATTTTTTTATTATTAAAATTATGGGTCTAATGCTAAATAAATTGATGTCAGAATACAAATTTCATCAGCAGATGATGTACGCTAACGAGCAACTTTGCTGCCTCACAAATGCAAGGAGTGGCCGTGAGGAAGCCTGCTGACTGCCTTGACACTACACGCTTGCTAGAAATGTTAACGCCCTAAAGGTTCCCCTTTAGTCACACTTATTTTAGCTCATCCAAGAAAATGGTAAAAGATGACTGCCTGGAATGTAATTAAATAGAAAAATAAGTTAACTATCAATTTTTACTTAAAATCTTTAGACACTTGCGTGGAAACAATAAACTTTTAAGCCAAATATATTAAAAATGAATACTGAAGATTCTTCTAGAACGCCCTTTTCATTAGCTCTCTGCATCCTTGCTTAGCTAGGTTCCAAAAGACCCTTAGTTTAGTTGAAAATGGTAAATAAATAATAAATCTGGCTAGTAGGAAATGCACAGAAATACCATTTACCGAGTCTGCTATGTACCAATTGCTTGGTGCAAATGGCTTCAGCTTATCCTTTTCTATTATCTTTCACAGCCTACATCACGATGCTCGGTGTCCACCCACATGCCTCATCCCACGAGCTTAGGAAATACGTGTCCGACTGCTCTGAAAGCAAAGCTGGTTACAGCGTGACTGACCTTAGGAGGAAGTCCGATCCGATGGAACTTCCGACCCACTTTTGGCACTTTCTCTAAGGCATACTTTTTTCCTCTTGATTTTGCACGGTCAATTGCACTGTAGTTAAATGTCTCACTGACAAGCCAAACCACCTAGAAAAATGGTTAGAGTTTGGATCATGGTATTTTTAGTCACACTGACCATCAAATTCACTCGGAAACTGTAAATGAGCAGTCTAACCCTGTAACAAAGCTCCTAACCCACAAAGGCGAGAGAACTTTAAATGACATATTTCTTTCAAAAAGACATAAAAAGCAGTCTAAAGTTCCCAGTGGAAAAAAGTAAGAGCTTTGAAATACAGAACTAAGAACAAACATTTTTGAGAAGGCATCAAATAAAATTATATAAAGCCCCCAAAGAAGACCAGGGCAATACTATGGCTACATTAGTAAACTAACACGAGCAGGATCAAAGGGATCTCCAGAGCACTTTCTGCTCCTTTTCTGCTTTCTGAATGCTAGTCCTCTCTTCTTTCTGTCAGCATCTGGTGACCTCCCAGGGACAAAAGACATTCCGTTCACTACTGTATGAAGCTATACCCGAGGGTTGCTCCGGACCCCTGAGTTACGACACAGGGATTCTGCTCTAGGCTCTATCACTGGGGTCCTCACTCAGCCCACAAGTACTCGAGCTAAGTACAGGTACTCAGGCTATAAAGCAAGTGCTCCTTTACCTTTGTTTTAGGCACAATGCCCAGCTGAAGCTTGAGATCCACCAGGTAGGCCCCAGCCTCAGAAAGGTAGCCCTGGTTAGGAAGCAGGCAGCCTCGGCCAAAGCAGCAGGGACAGCAAACCTTATGGAAGTACTTGGTCCACTTGGGGTTCAGCTGGCCGTAAGGCTCTTCCGATTTGGGTTTAAACACGCCAATAATATTCTATGGAGGGAAAAGATAGAAATCCTGTTAGTCTTTAAAGGGCAGATGGATAATAATCTACAAAATGCATAGCAATAAACAAGATTTACATATAACTCCCAAGTACTAAGATGACTGAGGCCAATCACATTCTAAGAATTAATTGCATTTAAGATCAACAATTCCACGTATTAGTGCTTTTCAAAATTTGCTTGGACAAACCTGAGAAAGCAAGGCAAGGCTTCATGCCATTTAACCCTATTGACTTCATGTGTTCTGTGACATTAGATTATCTCCCCTCCCCAACCCCACCTCCCCCCTTCTCTTTATGGCTAGGTTGTCCAGGCTAATTTCAAACTCACAAGCTTAAGAATCCCTCCTGCCTCAGACTACACTTGATGAAAGCAAACAGTGCCGTGTATTACTTACGATCTACTAAAGACCCAATTACACACTCACTATCTCCTGTCCCTGCTGTGCTAAACATCCTAAAAAAAAGACCAGGAGCCCATTACAGCTTATCTCCAATACTCAGAACAGTTCCTGATACATAGTATGTGCTCAAGTAATTCTTTAAAGAAAAATGCTAACAAGTAGAAAAAAAATGAACGTCTGCGCTGTTATCAGCCCTCACCTAAGGCTCTCCAGATAATGTTTTTCATGAACCCATCTTAACTCTCTCCCAGCAAGAAAAACTTTGGCCATGGATGGTGGCACATACCTGTAATCCAAGAACTTAGTGAGCTAGCTAAAGGCAAGAGGACAGTGAGTTCTGGGCTAGCCTGGGACATGTAACAAAACTTGTTGTAAGAGAAAAAAATAAGGAAGAAAAAAAAATGTTGATGGGTGTCCAAAAGTTTCTACAGTTGTTAGTACCAATCTAATAAAATATATTCATTAAATACATGGCTCAAATATCTTAGACCAGAAATAAAAACATAATTTAAACATAATTTCTTTATAATGTAATAAATTCTAAAAAAAAAAAAAATTAACTTAAAAAAAAAAAAAACAATTTAAGAAGTCAAGCCTGGAAGGAGGTTTGTGGCTCCACATCTGGGAGCCCTGGCATTTGAGAGGCTGAGACATTCTGCTGCTACAGAAGGAGTTCTAAGTGAGCATGAACTAGAGAGGACTGTCTCAAAACCAATCGTTGTCATCATCATCAACAACAGAACTTGAAATAATGACAGTTCCTACAGTAAGAAATGGAGTGGGGGACTGGGCTGGGTAGAACCCAGCTGGCAGAGGGCTCACCTAGCGTGTGTGAAGCCTTGGGTTCTATCCCTAGGATCACTTAAAACCAGGCAATATGCATATGCCGGTAAGCCCAGCACTCGTAAGGCAGGCAGGGAAGGTGTTCACCTGCCCCGGAAACACAAGATCCTGTCTGCAAAATTCCTACTCCCCTACGAAACAAACAAAAGTGTAGATCTGACCATGGCACATATGCTATACCTAGTTTTGTTTGTTTCTTAAAACATAGGATTATGCTTTAAAAATCACGTGTAAAATATAACTTCAATTACTGGGAGGAGGGTTGAAATGACAAACTTTCTCCTTCATGAAGAAAGGACTGTGGGTTATTACCACAGGGAAAGCTTTTTAGAAAGGACAGCACCACTCCTGCAAACCTCCGGACTCTCAGTGGAGGAAGGATGCGTCGACTTCTCTTCTCCACTCGAGTCGAGAGTTCACCCCAAGCCTCTCACTCCAGTGCCTTCAAGGTTCACCATGCCGCTTTTCCTGGGCATACTGTCAGGAAACTATTCCCGGCGCATTGAACTATCCCTTAAAAACTAAATCAGGCATTGGGAAGTGACATGAGACAGGTTTCCAAAGTTCCAGCGTGCATCGTACGTGGTTGATGCGGTAGCAGTGCTATCAGGAAGGGACCACGGACATGCACTAACAAGTCCTCTCGTGGATGGGGTATAAGGCAAATGCTTGAGACTAAACAAAATATGAGAACAGAAAGCTACAACTGGGCACTACCAGCTCCACTTCTATATTAACAACAGGAACCACTGACCTTTATTTTGGAAAAGAGGGAACAAACATATAATAGGAAAGTAATTTCAGAAACTCAGACATTTCACATTTAAAGGAGTGTCTTCCAAAAATTTGTGTAATATATGTGAAGTTCTCACCCTTTTAGAATCCTTTACAAAGTAACTTCCACTTGACCCTTGAGAGATTCTTTCTGGGAAAACGCCAATTTCTATTGCTTGCTCTGCTTTCAATACAATATCAGCAAATTCTGGATCTTCCAAGAATGTATTTGTTTCTGAAATAACAGCAATTACTGTATTAGACCAGCTGTGGGGACGCTCTTACAATGGACTGTGTGAGCAGCTTCAGGGCAGTAAGGTACAGAAACAGAAACCAAACCTCAGATAGCCAGCTATGATCCTCTTAGCTGACCTTAAGTGCCTGTGCGTGTGTGTGTGTGTTCCTGTGCATGTTGTACACACATGGAGGTCAAAGGTCAATGCTGGGGTGTTTCTCAGAATGGGGTCCTCAGGAGTCATCCTTTAAAAAAATCCCCTCGCGAGCCGGGCGTGGTGGCGCACGCCTGTAATCCCAGCACTTGGGAGGCAGAGGCAGGCGGATTTCTGAGTTCGAAGCCAGCCTGGTCTACAGAGTGAGTTCCAGGACAGCCAGGACCACGCAGAGAAACCCTGTCCAAAAAAACAAAAACAAAAACAAAAACAAAATTTAAAAAATTAAAAAAAATCCCCTCTCCGTGTGTATGTGTGTGTGTGTGTGTGTGTGTGTGTGTGTGTGTGTATTTTGCTTACAAATATGTAAGCCTGCTACCCTAGGACACTACAATAGAGCATTAGATGCCCTGAGACTAGAGCTACAGACTCAGGGTTCCTGGAAGGTCAGTGCTCCTACTGCCGAGCCATCTCCCTCCCTCCCCCTCCCCTTAAACATTTCGTCATTCATCTACTTATTGATTGTTTGTTTGTACACGTGCCATTCTCGTGCATGGAAGCCAAAGGACAACTTTAGGAACCTTTTCAGGTTCCGCCACATGGGGTCCTGGGGATCAGACTCTGGTGGTCAGGCATGGCAGCAAGTCCCTTTACCTCCCTGACCTGAACCACCTCCCCAACCCCAACTTTTTTTTAGGAGAACGGACAGGGTCTCTTGTTGGGAACTGGGGCCTGCCAATTAGCCTAGGCTGACTAGTCGGTCTGCTGGCTCTGCTGTCTGCCTCAGCAGCACTGGAATTACGGTGCAGACTTGCGCCAAGCTGCCCTCTATTCTCTACAGCCCCTCCCCCACACCCCTTCCCACACACTGACCTAACCACGTCTCACCCAGGTCCAGCTCCCGCTCACCACTCCCAGCCCCCATCGTCAACTCCCACTAGGGTACCCAGCCTCTTTTCTTGACTGCTAAAAGACAGCTCAAGGCTTACTAGCCTCAGCGCCTAATTCCCTATCTCCTCTCCCACACACAGCCACTCGGCCCTCTTCCGGGTATTGATGATGCTGTATCTTCCAGTTGCTTGGATCAAAAACCTTGGATTCAGCAATGATCTCAGACGCTCTCAATCTCCACATCTAATGTCGAAACCAGCCATTAAGTATCCAAAACCCAAACTCTTATAACCTCTGCTCCTCTAATGAAGTCAGCCCTACCAACTCCTTCCTAAATGACAGTATGCCAGTTCACAATCATATCCCTCCTTTGTACCACACAACCTAAGCGCTTCCTGTTTCACTCTAAGAAAGGCCATGTCCTCAGGACCACTACTCCCCCTGGCCCAGCTGCTGCTAATCTTTGCTTTATTGGAGCACATCTCCTGATTTGTTGTGTCAGCTCTGAGCACACAAGGATTTCTTTTACTGTGTGTCCTAAGGACCTGCAGTTTCCAGAACATAATAAGCACTCAATAATCTCCTGCTGATGAATTAATAATGAATCATTTAGAATGCAAAGACAAACCAAAAGCCACTTCCATTTTAATTTCGACAGCATTTCAACTGTCTTTGTACATTATTATGAAACTTCAAAATACAATTCTTTAATTCAGACTGAAATAAAAATGTTATTTTACTTTTTTTTTTAAGTCTTTGCTGACAAAAATATTGCAAAAAGAACTGTTTGGACATAATGTTACCTACTAAAAATAAGCAAAGTATTTTAATCATGTCTATATAACTGAGATGCTCATTCCAAACAATCCTTGTTTGTCCCTTGAAAATAATTAAGTGAGGAACTCTAATCTTGGTGACTCTGGACAGGAATCGGTATATAGTGGGCATTTATATTTATTTGAATAATACAGGCACTAGTAAGCATTATCATCAGTCAAATGATATTTCTTACACATCAGATTTATAGGTTCCTGTCTTAGTTTGGGTTTCACTGCTGTGAACAGACACCATGACCAATGCAAGTTTTATAAAAGACAACATTTAATTGGGACTGGAAAACAGGCTCAGAGGTTCAGTCCATTGTCATCAAGGCAGAAACATGGCAGCATCTAGGCAGGCATGGTGCAGGAGGAGCTGAGAGTTCTACATCTTCATCTGAAGGCTGCTAGGGGAAGACTGACTTCCAGGCAACTAGGGTGAAGGTCTTAAGCCCACACCCACAGTGATACACCTACTCCAACAAGGCCACACCTCCTAATAGTGCCACTCCCTGGGAAAAGCATATACAAACCATCACAGTTCCTTTAAAAATGTTAATTATTTCCTGTGCATGAGTGTTTGACTGCAAGTATGTATATGCAACACGTGTATGACTGGCGCCTGGAGCTGGATACACAGATGGTTGTGAACAGCTATGTGGGTGCTGGGAACTGAGCCCAGGTCCTCTTGTAAGAGCAGAGCCATCTCTGCAGCCCCAGTGGATGGGTTCTTAATGGAAATGATCTTGAAGAGTTACTTATTTCAACCTTGTTCCTAGTGCTGGGGTACCTTCCGAAATGTATCGGCAGCAAGTGATCTTGAGAGGAAAAGTAACAAAATGATCTCAAGAGATATCATCTCTTTTCCTAGTATTTAGTGTGTGTGTGTGTGTGTGTGTGTGTGTGTGTGTGTGTGTGTGCATGAAAACAAACACAAACTTCTTTTTCCAGAAAGGACAACTCTTGCAGTTTGACTATCTATCCTAGACCTGCCATCTGGAGCAAACCCAAAGCCTACTTACCCCTTTCTTTCTGTGACAGCTCCTCACACAGATGAGCGTCACTTCGTGTCCCCCAGTCTCTCACTGTCCACTTCCTCTACATCAAGTGCTCAGGACTTCCAGAGCCTCATTCCCTGTCTATGTCACACCCCGGCTTTTATTTTCTTTGAGATTAAAGAAAAAAAGTTGTATTTATTTTTATTTTATATGTACTGTTTACATGTACGTATGTGACCAAGTACCTGGTGTCTACGGAAGCCCAGAGAGGGCCCTGGAGGCCCTGGAACAGGAACCACAGATGACAGTGAGTCTGACACCCATACTGAGATCCAGGCCCAGGTCCTTCAGGAGAGCAGTCAGTGCTCCTGACCATGGAGCCATCCCTACAGCCCTGTGCTTCAGTTTTCCACCGTTTCTCCATAGAACAAGGCTTCCAGAACCAAGAAACCCATTGCAGAACAGACTCTCTAGTCTCAACTCAGAAGAAGGGGCCTTATAGAGCTGCATTAGTTACTGAGGATCCTGCCATGCACTGCTAGTTTATATTAAAATGACTCAACACTGGGACCACGGTGACCGCTCCCATCTGCAACAGGTCCTTAGGATACTCCATGCACGGTTACTATTAAATGTTACTGACCTGACACATGGGTTACACTCTAAAGTTTATCACACACGCTCTCTTCCTTGCTGTCATGGGATCCACAACCACTCTCTAAATATTTAGTAATTCAGCTTCAACTAAAATCAGATCAACCAAGAGGTAATTTCTGTACAATAAACCAGGATGTTCTCAGCCTCTTAATGAAACATTCTCTTATTTGAAGAATAAGAAATGTCCATTCTCTTATTTGAAGATGGCCTCGAGTTACCAACACAATCTATAAAGGTACTTATATGTAAAATAAATAAATAGTCCTAATTATCATGAGAGAAAAGGCAGCTCTGACTATTTTCAAATCAAAGCAATTAGTTTTCAGTAGCTAACTTTTCATTATCTGTGTCTTTGGCAATTGTATTCTACAATTCCTCACATCATTTAAATACACACCGGACATGGGTTTAACTTGAAGAACACTCAGACATCACACTGCTTTGCACCTAATGAGCTATGGATACTTTGGTTTGAAGATTTGTTGCTGGCATCTGGTTTGAGATTCAGTAGTAGAAGACATAGTTAGTAGTACTTTCTTTTTGGGAAGGGGTATGAGGTGGGCTGAACTTAAAGCCCCCTGAGAAGCACTACAGCACTACACTAACTCCTGGCCCTTGCTGACTTTTTTTTTAAGTTAAAGTTATATCCATACGTTTAAGGAATAAACTGTTATTTTGATTTATGTACATGTCAGAAAATTCTCAAATTTTTCTTTCTTCTGAAAAAAATGTTTTAATTAGGTGTATATGTGCACGGTGGAAGGTTATGTGTGTGAGTGGAGGTGCCTCTGGAGGTCACAAGAGGGCACAGGCCCCTAGCACTGGGAACTGCCCTCGCTGAGTGCCGGGAACTGAACTTGGGTCCACTGCAAGAGCAGTGGCTGCTGTAGTCAGCACTTGAGCCCTCAGAAAACCTTTTCTAAGGAGAATCCCACTTTTATCTTTGCAACATCTGGGTCACCTCTAAGAGGTGGTGGCCTTGTAGACAAGTTCCAGCCTTATTCCAGTCTCTGATTTTTTTCAAAACTGTCCACCCAGCTTATTCTCTAAATTGTCTTTACTATTCCCATAGAAAACTAAGCTTCCTTCTCACAACTTCCACTCACGGTTCATATTTACAACTGTAACAAAATGACCTAAAATCTGGGGAAACACAGAACTTTGTTCTGATTTCTGAGGTATCCCATGTACATAGATGGACCTCGAGGAATCCGGCTAAAAAGTTAACAAAGTATCCACCTCATCACACCAAAGGCTGTTCCGAGTGCTCTGGAAAACAGATTCTAAAAAGCTACTGTGTAACCTTTTACCTTTGATGAATGTAAGCAAGCACGGTAACTTAACATTCTTTCATTTAAATAAACAACAAGAACTCAGCCGCCCTTGCAGATCCCAACTACATTTTACTCACCTTCCTACATCTTACTAGAATCCTTTCTAGAAAAGGGGCTAATGCTCTTGGTGATTAAGCGTGCCTCAAGGGTTTCAAGTGATGCCATTCCCCTGGTCCTTTCATCTAAGACTTGGCTCCCAGGAGGCTTCCCAGGAGCCCCCAGGTTTCCCTGTCAGGCCATATACATAGCCAGCCCATCAGCCACTGTGTTAAGTGACCATTACCTCCACTGGGCCACAAAGCTATGCGGAGATACAGCAGTTAACCACAGGCCACCATTTGATATGGGTCACGTACTATCGGTTCCTCGAGACTTACTTTTTACTGGTGCCCAGTAGATAATCAAATATTGATGAATGATGTCCATTTCAATAATAAATGGATAAGCGTGGCTGCAAATTTTGTTTGTTTTGTAGATATGAGTCTCCCTGAATTAGGCTGGGCTGGGCTTGAATTCACTATATAGCCCAGACTGGCCTTAAACCCAAGCTTCATGCTCCCGCCTCAGCCCTCTACTCCTGCTAGAATTACAGGAGTGAATCTGCACACTCAGCTTGCCACGGCTGTATTTCGAGCCCTGGCAGGCTGAGCAGTAACTTTCAGTTCCATAATTGTTTACTTTCAAAGCACAGGTATGGCGGCCTGTCAAGACAAAAGAAGCACGTATTCTTAAAAAGCCTTCCCTAAAGTAGTTCGGCTTATTGGCCTCTTGCTCCCTGATCGGGCAACACCGACCACTAGTTATGAGATTCCGTCCACTGACATAGACTTCGGGAAGTCACATTTTGCCTCTTTATTTGCATTTTAGATTTATTTATTTTATTTCATGGTGTGAATGTTTTGCCTGTGTATATGTGTGTGCATCATGTGCATGCCTGGTGTCCACAGAGGTAAAAAGACTGCACCAGATGCCAAGGAACTGGAGTTATAGAAAGCGCTGAAGCCATGCGAGCGTTGGGTGCTTTGCTAACTGCTGAGTCTCTGCCCCCTGCTTTTTTTGAAAACTTTATTTTTAGGATTTTGTTTGGTTTTGGTTTTGTTGTTGCTCTTTTTTGTCTTTTTGAGAGTTTTGCTCTGCAACCCTAGCTAGCCTGGTACTCACTATATACAGCCCAGGCTAACTTTAAATTCAAGGCTGTTCTTGCGCTTTACCGACCTAAGGGTTGGGATTACAGGTATGCACCACCACGCCAAGCTTGATTTTTTTGCTGTGGGAATCCAAAGTAATGCTTATTTATTTATTCATTTCGATCTATTACATGTGAAGTGCTGAGAACTCTGCCCAGCACGTACAACTAGTATACCAGCATATACAACTAGTATATCAGCATATATAACTAGTATACCAGCACGTACAACTAGTATACCAGCATATACAACTAGTATACCAGCACGTACAACTAGTATACCAGCATATACAACTAGTATACCAGCACGTACAACTAGTATACCAGCATATACAACTAGTATACCAGCATATACAACTAGTATACCAGCACGTATAACTAGTATACCAGCACATACAACTAGTATACCTGCATTAGCTCCATCTTTATTACAATCTCATTCCCTGATCCCGATGACTGAATACTGACTTACAAACACTACAGTTTATGAGACTTCGAGAAACTGCCAACTCCATTGTTAATATAAAGATCATAGATGCATGGCATTCTCCATAGGCTCAAGCACATAAAGCTCTTGTTTGTATAAATAAAAATAGTTAGACCCCAGAAATGTCAATATTAATCAAAAGCATATCTTAAAAATTAAAGGTGTTCTCATGACATGGTTGGTGGATAAAAGGACAAAAGAGCTAATGGACACTTTTGGTAAACTTAAAAATAGGTAAAGTATTCAGTCATAAACCTTCTGCTAGTTTTAAACACTTTAAGTAGTTTTTAATAGTTGGAAATTATTTTTAAAATCCTACCTAAAAAATTAAAAATAGTAAAAAAAAAAAAATCCCATTAAAAAGAAGAACCTACATATAACCCCAAAACAGTAGCTGTTTTGTAACCCCGACTCCTACAGTAAAACGGACAAAGGTCAGGACCTGGAAGAGAAAGACTCGGCTCAGTCTTTCAGTCTTAACTTGACCACTTCCTGGATCCATGACTGTGCAAACGACTCACTCCTCAGAAGTCGGAGCCACCAGTGGTTACAGTTTTACTAAGTTTCAGTTCTCACAAAGAGGGTCAGTGACAACTAACCCATTGTGCTGCGGTGAGAACCAATGACAAAAATCATCTTAAACGGTGAACTCTGATCTAGATATCACCACCGAGAAGCCAAGAGTTCCGATAATCCATTTGCATACTAACTACCACAGTCTCATCCTTTGGACTTTTTTTTTTTTTTTTTTTTTAGCCTTAAGATAAGCGTTGACAACAAACCAACCAACCCAATCCACTCAAACAGTAAAAGGTTTCTCAAGACCTTAGGCTCTGTTTAAATCTAACCCACAAGGTAACCCGGCAGTAAGCAGCAGCCATATGGATCTCAGC
Source organism: Apodemus agrarius (assembly GCA_964023405.1). Lineage (NCBI taxonomy): Eukaryota > Metazoa > Chordata > Mammalia > Rodentia > Muridae > Apodemus > Apodemus agrarius. Next base: position 54,988,090 of record OZ030016.1, read on the forward strand.
TCCCGCGAAGACTAGATTCTTTCTACCTCAGATATGGCCAAAGTGTCCGCTGCAGCTGGCTGAACAGAGGTGCATTTGTGAAGGCGGAAAACTTCACATTCCTTTGTTCTAGTCAGTGTTGTATGGCAAACCCATCCATCAGCTAACGTCCTGGTAAGGGCAGGCACGAACTTAATGAGTTTCAGGGACGACTTCCTTTAGGTCGTTTATTTAGAGGATTTGTGTTTGAATAAAAGTTCAGTTACTCTTGATTTGCTCTCTCCAAATCGTTTTCAAGTCACATTAGCACACTGGTAGGTCAAGTAAAACTTATCAACCTCTAGGAAATGCAGTATTAACTACCTTCCCTGTGGCTTTCCCATAAAGGGTTATATGGAATGATGCTCATGAATAATATATATGTCACTTCTTTGGATCCATCCTATCATCAACAAGTAGGAGTTTAAAAAAAGAAGAAGAAAAAAAACGCCAGTCTAGACTCCAGATGGATCTCATATAAATCTACTCCATTTCAAACTCACCACACCGACATCCAGGCCTGCAATGGCACGCCTTAATTTTAGTTTAAACATTTTTTTCTTAGCCTCTCTTTCAAAGGTCCACTTAAAAACAGCCCACGCGATAATGAAAAGGTGTTTTTCTTTTTAAGCGCACAAATACACTTTGCAGAGAGCTGGTGGCAGGATTTCACCCGCCTCTGCCCCCTCTGGCTAACGTCACAATAGCAACTTTTAATAGCAAGTTTTGAAACTTGTCCCAGCGGCAAATGGTCATTCTTTCCTTACACCTCTCGGCTATCATCCGCCCTGTAAACTCATGACTCCGAGGAGAACTTTCTGGATCGTTGTGAGCTCCTAATTCAGAACTTAAATCCAAACTTGAACAAACAACTTACGTCACAGTCCCGGGTGAAGTTTCCCTCAGTGTTTGGCTCCCACTTGGGCTGATTCTTTTGGGAAGCCTACAGAGTGAGATTTAAGTGGTCCCTGTTCGCCTGCCACAGGGGGGAAAGGTGAGAGGAAACTGAGGCAGGGAGGGGCACGCATGGGTCGCACCTGAGCCCGCGCTGCGGGTCCGGTCCAGCTCGGTGGACAAGCTCGCGGATGTCGACCCGTCCCCGGACCCCACCGGCGGCTCGTCGGTGGCGGGCTCCGGGAGGACAGCCGCGCCCTCGTCCTCCTGCAGCCTCACGGCGCTCCCGGGCGCGCCCCTCCGCGGCTGGGCCCAGGCGACGCGAGGCAGCAGCGGCTCCCGCTCCTCGTCTTCGTCCTCCGAGGGGCGGGTGGGCTCGCAGGCTTCCGCCATGATGTCCCGGGGCGGCTCGGGCGCTCAGAGCCGCCAGGCTCCGGACTGGGGACCCAGCATCACGCCAAACCGCGGCGGACCGCTCCCACCGACGCCACCTCACCAGGCCACCAGCCCGCGCCCGCCCCGCCCAGCCGCCGGCCACGCCCCTCCCCTCGAGCCCCGGGACACCGTCTTCACGCCTGCGCAGAAGGACCGGGGGTGGGGCAAGCGAGGGCGGGACGGGGCAGGGCAGCGCGGGCCACCTGTGTTGTAGAGGTGTCGCTTGCCTCTGTTGTGGATCCAGCAGAGAGCCAGGACAAGTGTCGTTTCTGTGGAGATGCATCCCTTCCAACCTAAATAATCCTCCCTTATTGCAATATACATTATATACATTTATTTAATTAACTTTTCTCTAAAAGTTCATGAAGGCTAGGGGCTTCTTTATATATTATATATACATATATAATATATATAAAATATATAAAACATCTTGGAAGTCCACAAGAGCAGGAAGCATCTCTTTAGACATAACGTAAATTTCATAACCATAATCTGTACTTTATATATATATATATATATTTGCTACTAAAATCGAGAAGGGAATGTATGTTTAGACATTCTTGATCTTGATAGTGGTAATTTATAGTTTTCTTTTGCTTTGACTGATGTAAACTAAGGTGTAACATTTAGAAATCTGTCCAAGCCGGGCAGTGGTGGCGCACGCCTTTAATCCCAGCACTTGGGAGGCAGAGGCAGGTGGATTTCTGAGTTTGAGGTCAGCCTGGTCTACAGAGTGAGTTCCATGACAGCCAGGGCTAATCTTCAGTTGATTCTATAAATAATTAAGTACTGACAGTGTTGTGCAGGCTACCCATTTAACCACAGACTTTTAAATCTAGTACTAAGAGGAGGTTATTACAATCTTTATTACTGTGGATTTGCACTTTTTGCTTAGTTGGCTTTTATGACTTCTAAATAATTTTACTTTTTTTAATTAAAAAATTTACATGCATGTGTGAAGTTCAGAGGACAAAGCAAAAGTTAGTGCTCACTTTCCATCCTGTAGATCCTTCAGAATAAAACAAACACAAGATCAGTCCTGCACCAGCCCTGGGTTGGCCTTCTTAGCAATTATTATGAACTGTTTTTCTTATCTCCAGTTATTCTCTGGCTTTGAAGTCTGTGTTGTCTGATAGTAGTATAACTGCTCTATCTTTCTTAGACTTACTCTTTGTCCTAGGCAAATATTTTCCCATCTTCATTCTATTAGTGTCTTTATATTTAATTTTTCTATGTCTCCATATAGTTTACAGTGTGGAGGTTTTAAATCCAGTTTGGTAGTCTCTATATTTCAATTAGAGTTTTTAGTCCATCTGCATATGTAATGACGACATGGGTGGATTTAAATTTCACAGTTTTACATTTTTACCTCACTTGTTTCATCCTTTTTATTGTTTCTGGTTGCTTTGGTGTTAACCTAGTATTTTTGATTAGTTCATTCTAGTCTCACCGCTGTTTTTCTGCTAATACTTCTTTTATATAAATTTTTAATGGTTACTCTGGGGCTTATGGTATACAGTCTTAAATTATTCTAATGTATTAAGAGGTTATAGTACACTAATTGTCATAAAATACAAGAACCCTGCAAATCTGTAGCTCATTTATCTGCCACCTTTAGTGTTTATATTGCCTTGTAAAATAAACCTGCATACATTAAATACAACATACATTTATGGCTTTAAACAGTCATGTATTTTAAACAAATTAATAATTTCTGGTATTTTATATTTACTATTTTTAGTGTTATTGTCATTTTTGAATATTGAAAATAATGAATTTTTTTATTGTGGAAAAAACTAAGTCAACTTTTTAAAACAAACATGTAACAATATGGCACTATTTTCATAATCAATGCCCATAAAATAGCATCGGTACAAAAATCTAAGCAAACCTTAAAAGAAACCGGCTATAAAAGTAATTTTTATAATTTGTAAATTTGAATTGCATACTTGAATTTATGTCATATGCTCCTTCTTTTACTTGTGAAGCTTCTTCCTTAAATCAACATTACATTATGCTCTAATTACTGATCTACTGTTTTATTCCCTCTTATGAGTCTGATTTTCTATATAGTATCATTTCCCTTCCCAGAGAAGAACTTAACACAATCAGTTATAAAGCAGATGTGGGGATAATGTCTACGGTTTTATTCATTTGGAGTGATTTATTTCACCAGCATTTTCAAATGGTATTTTCTATAGATAGTGGATTGCAAGTTACTTACTTTCCTTACCACCGTGACGAAAAGACCTGACTGATGGAAACAACCTAAAAGAGGAAAGGATCATTTTATGATTTCGGAAGTTTCAAGTCATCAAAGTGGGAAAAGGTTTTACAGGAGGTGCATGAGACAGAGACACCCCCACCCCCTTCAGGGGAGACACAGAGAGCAAAAGCCTTGTTCCATATCAAAGGCACTGTCACCTCCAGAGGCACCCAACCCCCTAAAGGCTGGCTATACTATCTCTCAAATCAGCAGCCTGAGAACAAAACATGATCCTGTGGAGGGCTTTCCAGAGGCTAACCACAGCAGCTAATGTCGCTGCCCTTATCCAAGTTCAGCTCTAAAATATCTTCTGTGGCCTATCTCTGAGTCCACCTACCTGTCCCATTTATACTATGACACTATTTTTCTGGTTGACATTAAGATTTTATCTTTGTCTTTGTTTTTTGATTTTTTGTTTTGTTTTGTTTTGTTTTGTTTTGTTTTGTTTTTGTTTTTCCGAGACAGGGTTTCTCTGGCTGTCCTGGAACTCACTCTGTAGACCAGGCTGGCCACGAACTCAGAAATCCGCCTGCCTCTGCCTCCCAAGTGCTGGGATTAAAGGCATGCGCCACCACTGCCTGGCTTGTCTTTGGTTTTAAATAACTATACTATGGTATGGTTTCTCTTTAGTGATATTCTGCTTGGATTTTGTGAGCCACAATGTGGGTGCTGGGAATCAAACCCAGGTCCTTCATAAGAGTAGCTAGTACTCTTAACCACTGAGCCATCTCTCCAGTGTAGCTGAAGTTTTTTTGTTGTTGTTTTTTTGTTTTTGTTTTTAAGCTGGAAATTTATGTTTTAAAAAAATTGTGTGTGGGGGGGGTTTCATTTGTTTCTTCAAATGTTTTTTTTTTCTGTCTCATTTTTCTTTTCTTTCTAAAATACCTACTGCATATATATATATATATATATATATATATATATATATATATAATCAGACTTCTTGATACTGTCCCAAGGCTCTGTTCACCTGCTTCCTTTTAAAATAGTTTTTTTTAATCACCTGTCTTTATGTAAAAAAAAAAAAAAACTTAATCTGTTTCACATTCCCAGACCTTTTAGCTGTCTAATAAACTAACTCTTCAACTCACTCCGTAAATTTTTTAAAAATTCCAAACTTTATTCTTAGTTCGTTGAGCCTTGGTCTTTTTTTTTTTTTTTTTTTGATTTATTTCTTTATTATATGTAAGTACACTGTAGCTGTCTTCTGACACTCCACAAGAGGGAGTCAGATCTCATTATGGATGGTTGTGAGCCACCATGTGGTTGCTGGAATTTGAACTCAGGACCTTCGAAAGAGCAGTCAGTGCTCTCAACTGCTGAGCCATTTCTCCAGCCCAGAGGTTTGGTCTTTTGCTATGTATTTTAATGTTAAATACTACCCCCCACCAAGGGGCAAGAAAATCTGCATGTATAGTGTGACCTTGCTCCTTAATTTAAAACTATTAGTTAAATAAAGATGCCCATTGCTTATAGCTGGGCAGGATTGAGATAGGTGGGGCTTAGGGTTCCTGGGCTGGGGGGGTCTGAGGAGAGAGGAAGAAACTGTCATGGAGTAAATGAGTCATAAAAGTATGGCCATGAGGGTGAACTATTTAAAATTAAGAGCTGCCCAGATGGAACATGGGAAACTACAAAATGGGGCTATCAGCGGGAAAATAGCTCCTCATAACAGAGAGGGTAAGATCTTTGCAGTTCTAGTGCTGATTATTATAAATATAAAAGTTGTATATATATATATATATATATATATATATATATATATATATAAAAGATGGGGTCAAGGTCAAGGCCCCCAGTCGAGATGAAATTTTTCCACAACCTTAATTCTAGAGTTTCCATACATTTCTCTGTTGAGAGTCCCAAATATAATTAGTTTATCACAACCATGTGTTTTCTCCAGTCCTTGAAAACATACAATGACTTTCTTAATGAAACTGGGCCAGATCGAAGTCAGTTTCTACTTCTACTTATTGACTACAAGCTAAAATTTTATATTTCATGTTCTTCTATATGTCTAAGATATATATGTATATATGTGTGTGTGTGTGTGTGTGTGTGTGTGTGTGTGTGTATGGTCCAGTGGGTGATACGCTACTGAGCCTCTAAATTTTGTCATCTCCCTTAATGAGTGTTTTTCTTGCAAATAATTGACTTGTCTGAAGTCAGACTTCTGACAATGTCTCTGAACAATGCAGCTGTTGTTTTCTTGGACTCCTTGCATATTCCCCCCTATGCAGCAAGGTTTTGGGTAGAATACCCATGCAGATTTGAGAGTTCTGTACCTCGGCGAGTCCTTCTCAGAACTCCCCTCCTGTATTTCCAGTTACTTTGAGAACGCTCCTAAGCCCAGTAAGACAGAGGCTTTTTGTCTGAGTGCCAGCCGCCCTGCTCAGTACATAGTAGGAAGTACCCTCAAGCAAAATGTTTGAACATAAATCTCACTCGGTATGTTAACATCCTCTGAAAAGTAGCCATCCCTTCCGTTTCTGCCCGCCTGCTTCTGGCTGGCTGCCAGCGTCTTCGAATAATTGCTTTTAGATTTTTATCCAAAGTTTATAATTTTGATCCATAAGAGGGTTAGCCTGATATAATCTCCTATGACATATTTTATTACAAATGCATCTTTTAGTGAAATGAATGGTGTTATACTTTCCTCGGTTCATGGGTTAGTAAAGAAATATTGCCTTTTATATGAGACAAGGTTCAGTATCAATTTCGCTCAGCATCTTATTTTTTTTTCTTAGAGATTTATACACTGAGGAAAAAGTCTTTCCAAGTAAATAGATGAATTATGGAAAATATTTTTACTGGCAAAATCATGACAATCAGCTGAGTGGTGGTGGCACATGCACTTGGGAGGCAGAGGCAGGAGGATTGCTTGAGTTTGAGGCTATGCAGAACAGCCAAGGCTATACAGAGAAACTCTGTCTTGAAGAAAACAAAACGCAAAACTCAAACAAACAAACAAACAAGTGGTTAATTAATCATAACAATTTTTGTAAAAACTCTTAAGATACCTACTACGTCACAGGGGAGAGAGAGAAGGTAAGCAGCAGGAATGGCCAGGGTAACACACTCCGCAAAGACCCGCCCTATCTACCCACCACTTCCAATTAGGCCACACCTCTGGAAGTCTCCAGAACGGTCCAAAATAATGCTATCATCTGGTGAGCAGAGTGTCTAAAATGTAAGCTTGTTTTAGATCCAAACACCATGGCACAGAAGACTGCTGCTTTAAACACGGTAGTGTCCATAAGGAGAAAGGGTAAGGTTAGAATTCGTTCAGACTGGAAGGTGGCGTAGGGTGATGTAGGGCCCAGATGAAGACTAAGTAAGAGCAGTAGAGAGAGCAGGGGAGGAGTTTGAGACGAGACGGTCAGAGACTGACGGCTCCAGCCGGCTTCAGATGGGTTCTGTTGAAGGGTCAGAGGTCAAAATCCCTGTATTGGCTGATGGTTTAGTTAGTTCAGTGGAGCCCAGCTCCTCCTTTTCAGCATGCTGTCCTCAATCGACCAGAGTTTGTTGAAACGAGAAAAATGATGACAATGGGATAGTAAAGCTAATGACACAGATGTGCGAGAACAGGGCAGCTCTTTTCTCAGCAAGTGAAATTGACATTTAAAATGTACAAGAAAAGCACACATTGACATTTGAAATGTACAAGAAAAGCACAAATTTCAGATAGTTTATACCTGCAGAGTTAAAAAAAAAAAAAACGAGTAGTAATTCTATGAACTACAAAATCTCTCTGAAACTGGACCAAGCGCTTCCAGATACTTGATCTCTAGACTTCCACTATTACTTTCCGGGAATGACATCTAAAAACCAGGAGAATGTGTTCTGACGGGAAAGGAGATTTGAGGAAGAGAAGGGAAGAACAGAGCCCATAATTAGGCATTCCCAGAGACCTGCTGTGCAACTGGCCCGTGCTTGCTTCATGTCACATGTATGTAACTGGCCCGTGCTTGCTCCATGTCACATGTGTGTAACTGGCCCATGCTTGCTTCGCGTCACATGTGTGTAACTGGCCCATGCTTGCTTCATGGCACATGTGTGTAACTGGCCCATGCTTGCTTCGCGTCACATGTGTGTAACTGGCCCATGCTTGCTTCATGGCACATGTGTGTAACTGGCCCATGCTTGCTTCATGTCACATGTGTGTAACTGGCCCATGCTTGCTTCATGTCACATGTGTGTAACTGGCCCATGCTTGCTTCATGTCACATGTGTGTAACTGGCCCATGCTTGCTTCATGGCACATGTGTGTAACTGGCCCATGCTTGCTTTATGTCACATCTGTCTTCACCCTAGCCCTGAAAGACTTTTATCACCATAGCTTTACAGCTGTGAGGATCCTGAGATTCCAGAAGCTAAATAACTCACCCTTCTTTCTGGAGTCTTGGCATCTGAATGAGTTTTCTTGGCCTCCAGAGCAATCCATATTACGCGGTTGCGTTCTATTACCGGAGATAACAAAGTTTCATTGGTGTACTCTTTCGTTTTTATTGACAGCTTGACACACACTAGAGTCATCTGGAAAGAGGCACCCCTGACTTGCCTTCATCTGATTGGCCTGTGGGCATGTCTGGATCGATGATTGACGTGGGAGGGCCCAGCCCACTGTGAGCAGCTTCTTAATACCTCATCTCGGTGCTTACAGAGCCCAGACGGATAAACCTGGGCTGTAGAAGACTCCAAGCTGAGCTTTCCTCCGTGGCTTGTACTTCTTGCAATGACCAGAACGTACTAGGCAATTAGACGCTTACTTCTCTGTTGGCTTTGGTCAAAGGGTTTATCACAGGAATAGGAAATAATCTGGAACACGTGGGTAAGCACAGGGTCTGCATTTCTTGGATAACTTTTCTCCACTTGAAGTTGAGAAGATAGGAAGAGGTGTAAGCAGGTCTAGGGAGAATTACGGAGCAAAGAAAGAGTATAACTACAACTAAGATGTGTTGTATGCATGCATACGCTTCTCAGAGAGCTAATACAATTATTCAAAAATACTTTTATAGGACCTGGAGAGATGGCTCCATAGTTAAGAGCCCTGGTCACTACTTCAGATACCATGGGGTGAGTTCACAGAGTCCACATGGTGGTTCACAGTCATCCCTGACACACCAGTTCCAGGGGGATCTGTGCTCAGACACATATGCAGGCAAACACTCACACTCAATGTAAAGTGAATAAATCTAATAAAAAAATTTTAAAGGTAATTTCATAGCCTAGTTTAAAAGAAAGAAAATTCTTCACTGGCATGCCTACAAGCCAATGAAAGCTAGATAAGTCTCCATTAAGACTTGTTTTCCCAGATGGTTCTATACTGTGTCAAGTTCACAGTCAGAAGTCACCATCACAGTGACAGCATGCTGAAAAGGCGGAGCTGGGCTTCCCTGAACTAACTAAACCATCAGCTAATACAGGGATTTTGCCAGGCACAGTCCTGTTATGACTTGGTCATAGGTCTGGAAAACACAAAGCAGTGATTGAAAGTTTATAGTTTGAAGTTCACTAGGGGCAACTGTAAAGTCGAGAGGCTACTTGCTAAGTTATCTGATCTACAGTAGTAAGAATCCTGAGTGCTGGAGTGGTGGCTCAGTGGTTAAGAGAACTGACTGCAGACCCAAAGATCCCTAGTTCAAATCCCGGCCACTGCTTGTTTGTTAGCTTAAAAAGAAAAGAAAAAAGGGGGGGGGGATAAAAGAAAAAAAAGAAAAAGAATCCTGAAAACACATACTCACACACATACACCTAATTAAAATGTAATGGCCTTTTAGTCTATGCCATTTACATTATTACATTTATTACACTATTTGTGTGTATGTGTGGGTGGGTGGGTGCCACTGCATATGTGGAGAGGTAAGAGGACTGCCTGTGGGAGTTGCCTCACTCGCTCCTACACTGTGAGTCTTGGGGATTGAACTCAAGTCTCCAGGCTTTGGTGGCAATCTCCTCTACCCACTCTCAGCCATCTTGAAGGCCTATTTGCAATAGTTTTAAGAAAAGGTTTATAAAATCTATAGCTACAGAGATAGTTCGAATTTTGCCGTGCATGATACCTTCTTGGAGTTTCATCTTTGCTAACCTTCGTCAAGATGGTCTCAATTTAAAGGTACCTCCTTGGTCTGGGAAAGGTCTACCAATTGGAAGCTATCAGTGCTGACTCTGGAGCATGAGCGATTCATAGTTCCTGGTCCCCGAGTTTGACTTTGGAATTCTAATATATTATAATGACTTTTGAGGGCCCTCACATGCGGATGCTATTTTTAACTTCTAATCTCAGAGTTGGGATTGTTGGGCAATAAATGAGATGCAAAAGCGCATCAGAACCACAGCCACGGCCCTTCCTGCTGGAAAAGAAAATTGCAAATGTCATGTTAGGCTATTAAGAAATTGTCAGTGTGCGCTTGCCTCTGCTAATGATTTAGTCTACACATCCTTCCATTACTCTCTCCTCCACCTCATTAGTTCTACTTCTGAAGTGGCTCTTAAATCATCCACTTCTCTTCCTTTGTACCACTCCCACCAGAATCTCCACCGCCATGTCCCCTCAACATCAGTCATTGTCATTATAAAAGTTCTTACAGCCATTCACTCTCCCCTGTGTGTGTGTGTGTGTGTGTGTGTGTGTGTGTTGGCAGAGGTGGGGTGGAGGAGGGAGACTCTTGTATCTAAATTGGCCTTGAGCTTTTGATCTTTTAGCTTTCACCTCCCAAGTGCTAGCTAGGATCGTATGATGCACCACCAGACCCAGGTCCCCTTTATCTTATGAAAACAGTATGTAGGCCTCAACCATCAGGCTCCCGCACGGGAGTGAGCTTTGTGTCTTCAGTAGCTCCCAAGCCTGTGTGCCTGCTAACACAGTTTTGTGCCTTTCCGCAGGCTTTGATCTCAGAACGAGCCTGAACTTCTTAAACTTATTTACATACACAAGGCCCTGTATGCCCAGCCCCTCACGGGTGCAGCCAGTTTCTCTCTAGTCTCTTCTTCATCTTAGGACTTGAATCTACTTCTGCACCTAGAGCGTATCAGTCAAATTCTCCAAAGAAACAGAAAGGTATAATAAGAGTAATTTTCAAAACTTGGCGATTGTGGTGGGCCCTGGAAAGTTTAGAAGTTCTAGCAAAGGCCTATAGGACAGACATTCACGGAGGAGGAAGAGATCCCTCAGCTGAAGGCAGAATTGTTTCCTTGCTAAATCTCAATGGCTCTTTTGACTTTTCAGCTAATGGCTTGAGGCCCATTTACCTTGTGGAGAGCAGTTTCCATTACTTAAAGTTAACTGATTGCAGATGGTAACCATATGTCCACCGTAGCCTCATAGCAACCACCGTGTTGTCTTTATCAGTGTGAACACGGTAGCCAAGGAGGCATATAAACTAACCATTACATGGACCACCTTTCTCTTCCCTTCTTCCTCTAAAACACACCTACTCTCAATATGATGGAACAATCTCATTCATCCAGGTCTCAGCATCCTCCAGGAGTCTTTAGTGAGGCTACCTTTCCTGCTCATTGATAATGATTGGGTTAGGGCAGAAAGCAGGAAAATCACACAGACTAGAATGTGTTTTCTGCATAGAGACCATAGGGGAGCATTTTTCTTTTTTCTTTCTTTTGTTTTTGTGTTTGTTTGTTTTCTGTTTTGTTCCTGGGTATAAGTTAGATACTATCATTGACCTATCCAGTACAGTAGAAAAAGATATCCAGAGTTTTTGAGGATAGCCATTCTTAGGCTGTGTTCCCTTTCTGTAACAGAGCACTGTAGACTGATTAGTGCATGAAGAATAGGGGTTTATCTTATGTATGGTTCCAGACACTGGGACGTCAAAGAACATGTGGTGATGGCTTTCTTACTATGTCATAGCATAGTAGAGGACATGATCTGTGACAGTACCAGTTAGAGTTTCTTCTCTTATCAAGCCACTAATATGTCATAGGCACCTCCTTTGTCATGACCTCATTGAATTCTAACTATCTTCCAAGAGCCCCAAATCTACATACCATTAACATGAAGTTATGGATTAAATTTCCAACACATGAACCTTGGAAGATACATTTAAACCACAGTGATGATGTCCAAAGCAATATCTTAGACAGACATGGCGATATTTCTAAAGAAATCTCTCACTCTGCCTTATGGTAGTTCCCTAGTTTCTTCTGCACGTTAAAGGGTTTGGGGTAAACCATGCTTGAGTGGGATGAAGGAAATAGAAAAGACATGAACATGAAATAAAATAACACCAAGACTGCAGTCTAATCCGCCGTGGACGACGACAAGCACATGAAGAAGAGGCTGGCTCTCAAGTGAGGGTCTATGAAAACAGACAACTAAGGTTTGCTTTCTCTCCTTGTTCTTAAAAAGATTTTAATCTAATCTCATAGACTAGAAGAAAAATAACTCAATGTTCTGAAAATAAATTTCCCCAAGGAGGCCATTAAGGCAGCCCCTTTGTTTCCTGTCACACTCCAAATCAGTTACAAGGACAAACTCTATTTGTTTGGGTACATTAATTTTGCTCAATGGCCTTTCTATAAAATGAGCATCAAATTGATGGGACCGGACCTCAGTAAAGAAGCTCCAATTTTCTCTGGATGGATTGTTCTGGACGTGCAGTGGAAAATTATTATTAATGGTGATTCATGTTTACTACCCGGTGAGCATGAGAGAAAGATGGAACTCAGAAATGCATCTGAGTCTCAGTCAGCATGGAGTACCACGAACGAATCAGAGCAGCACCCCATCTTTGACTCCTGCTCTAGGGGTCCCCTTGGGCCTTATTTGGTGACTTGTATGTAGTTTTTGTCAGACTGGATTGGGTTAGAGACTTCAAAGGAAATGAAGGTTTTCATTATGAGCCTGTCAGTGTTATGTTTGTGCAAGTAAATTGTTCTTATGAGCTGGCTAGATGCATCTTGGTAGTTACTTTTTTTTTTTTTTTTTTTTTGGTTTTTCAAGACAGGGTTTCTCTGTGTAGTCCTGGCTGTCCTGGAACTCACTCTGTAGACCAGGCTGGCCTCGAACTCAGAAGTCCACCTGCCTCTACCTCCCAAGTGCTGGGATTACAGGCGTGCACCACCACAACCAGCCTGGTAGTTACTTCAACCCTTCTTTTGGACACACAGTGAGCAGTTCAACATAACCCTCACCTAGTGGAGCTTATGGCTGAGGCCTGGAGAATCTGGCCCCTCCCAGCTCCTGATACACACTGAGATGTAAAAGGGCAAACAAAACAGTTGTATGTGTGGGAGTGTCCTCTTCAGGATAAAAGGTTGAGCAGAGTATACAGAAAGAGGTAACGAGTGTCAAAATGACCTCATCTTCCTGTGGCTCATCCAGGATCCTGCCCTGCCATTAGTGGATAGGGGGCTCTGCAGGGCTGCCCCCGTCAGCAGTTCTCATAGATGAAACAGGCTTAGAACTTGAATCCTTTGTGTATATCCCATCCCTTAGTCGTCTTCTTCCTCTTCCTCTTCCTCTTCTTCTTCTTCTTCCTCCTCCTCCTCTTCCTCCTTCTCCTCCTCTTCCTCCTCCTCCTCTTCCTCCTTCTCCTCCTCTTCCTCCTCCTCCTCTTCCTCCTTCTCCTCCTCCTCTTCCTCCTTCTCCTCCTCCTCCTTTTCCTCCTTCTCCATCTCCTTTTCCTCCTCCCTCTCCTCCTCTTCTTCCTTCTCCTCCTCTTCCTCCTCCTCCTCTTCCTCCTCCTCTTCTTCCTCTCCTCCTCCTCCTCCTCCTCCTCCTCCTCCTCCTCCTCCTCCTCCTCCTGTGGAGACAAGACCAACCAATGACAATAAAACAGGGCTGCCTGCTAACTGCTGCTAAGCAAGGGAGTGTGACACTGTCACTTAGGCTTGGTGGAGACCAGGTGGCACCCGGCACTGGAAAGCTTCATGACGGCAGAAGGGCACGTAAGAAGCCAGGCTGGGAGCTGGAGGTGGCTGACTCTGAGCAGGACATTCTGTGTAATTGGTTTAGGGAGCACCACTGGTTTTCTCTGGATTGGGGACGAACATCAGCGTAGATATCCGTTCTTAATAAAATCGTGGCTGTTTATCTGCAATGGTTGCTTGGCTTTGAAGGCTGTTTGGTGGAAACAATGGGCTGTTTTCTGTGGCCCGTGGGCCAGAGTTTGTCGTTTCCTGTGGTCTGGTCATTGTCTGATTGCATAGTTAGTGTCTCACTTGTTTTCCCTAGGGGTTTCTGGATGTGTTTGTCTTGAAGTCCTCTATTTTATACATGTCCACTAACAGCTGTTAATCCTGCAATGTTTGTGGTACATTGTCATGGACTTTTCATCCCAAACAACTGCACATGCATTAATAAATTGTTGAGGTGTTGGATGTACTAGTGTGATGTACAGGCATACATGCATATTCATACGTGTGTGGGTGCACATGTGTGTGCATGCACTCATATGAAGACCAGGGGTTGGTGACCATGTTTGCGCCCACCTACCTCTCTCTTCTCTACCTTATCTATCAAGGCAGAATTATCTCTTGATGAACCCAGAGCTCACCAGTTTGTCTATTCTCACCACTTTCCCCGTAGGGATCCCTTTTTGCGAACTCTCCCATGCTGGGCAATTGGGTGCTGGAGATCTGAACTCTGGCCTTGTCATTTGCATAGCAAGCTTATGAAGACATCTCCCCAGGCACTGTTAGAGAAAATGTGTAAGTCAGAGGATGCAGACTCTCCAGCTCCCACCAGCCACGTCCCTGCTGACAGGTCGCTGTTTTCTGTTTTTAAATGACAGTATGATTCCCAAAGTGCTTTGTACCTTCGGAATGCTCATAAACAGCGTCAGCATGTGTTTTCCCCATCAAGGGTTTGCAGAAAGGGAAAAGCATTTTTCATCCAACCCTTAGTCCCCAAAGCTCACATGGTGCGTTTAGCATATCAGCTTGATTAATCATTAATTGAATATTTTATATTGGATCACAGGAAGCTACCTTTTATGAAGGTCAAAATGATCAAATAATGGGCAGTTTGTAAAGTTAAACCTAGTGGGGGAATGGGAAGGGAGGGAGAGGAGGGGGGGAGGGACCCAAATGCCTTTAACTGTTGTCAGTCCCACTCTTTGTAACTGTAATGATTTAAGCATCAAGGCTCTTAGTAAAGTGTGGCCTCTTCACCACAGGGAGAAAATTCTGACTTTTCCTCTGAACTTAGTTATGACTTCCGTTCACTCATGAGTTATGTAGCCACTTGGCACACGGCACTGTGGGCCCTTTCCACTCAGGTGTCTGTCAGCTCTTTTATAAAACAGTCTCTGCCATGCGTGGATGACGGGTCATTGTCGTTTTCCGATCATGTGTTTAGTCAGTTTAGGGCTGCAGCAGGTTAGTCTATAGCAGGGCACTAGGGGCATCTCTTTCTTTCCTGATTAAAACCGTGTCTGGTATCTTCTCCCCAGCTTTTCTGTGTTTGTAGCTTAGTAATTGTTGATCTAAATATGTGACTCTGGCAATTTGTCATTGGCTATGGCGTGTGGATTTTTCAGGAAGAAAAACAGCTTTTTAAAAAGTCATTTCAGAAAGTTGTGATTAGTTAGACTAAGCATTTTTCAAGTGAGTCTTGTTAAAATGTTTTCAATAAACTACATAATAGCAAATCACTTGTTCCAGGTCCTATCAGTATGCCTCCTATGAGCATTTGTGTGTATAATATTGAGAGTGGACACATAAATCATTTTTAAAGCTCTGACCTCATGTCTTGGTCTTTAAGAACTACAGCAGGGCAGTGCAGGATGCAGGATGGGAAGACAGTCCGTTGTCCTGGTTTCCCTTGGTTTCCAGGTCTGTCTTTGTAAGTTCTGGGGACTCAGATGGGTTACCATCTCTGCTGACACCTCAGTTAACCGCTCTGTAAAATGGGAGTGGAGCACTTCTGCATATTCATTCATTGTTTCATTCAGCATTCTTTCATTCACTCAGCACTTACAGATGTCCTCGGGGGCTCTACTAGAGATAGTTCTTGCTGAACACACAGAGTGTTCCCTTGCCTTTGAGGCCCTGTGGTTGCAGTGGGTAAGACAGCAGACAAGGCTTTGCTGAATCTTCTTTGCGACAACAGGGGAGACCCAAAGATACAGGCTGCTTCCTGATACTGGTGGTGTATAGTTGGAGAAAGAATCACCTGGGTTTAAGGCTTTGGTAATCTGCTTTGGGAGAACTCTGAACTCTTCTTTCTCAATTACCTCTTAAGGAGAATGTCAATGTAGGCATGCAGCAAAGTTGGGGCTGTGTTCTGAGGAATGCGGTTTCACTACTGTGCAACTATCATATAGGCCTTGATGGTAAGACTGCTACTACACACAGGCTTTATAGAGCCCATTGTGCTTAGGCCTCGGGGATAGTTTTCATTGTTACTGTGACTGGATTGGGAGAAGCCTAGGACACATTAGTAATGTAGACCTCTGGGTGTGTCTGCGAGGCCATCTCCAGAGGCGATGGCATCTGGGGGATTCTGAGGCGATAGAGGGTTGATAGATTCACAATATGATAGTGTGACTGGGAAGAAGTACGGGCCTCTTCGGAGGAAATGTCACTGAGGGCATGGCCCTGGAGCCTGTTTCTCACCCTGGATCCTTTCCAGGTTTCCCTTTCTCTCTCTCTGCTTCGTGGCTGCCATGCGATGGACACCCTGACTCCTCCCGCTTGCTCTTCTCCACGATGGCCAACCACCTCGGAAACCACAAATGGACTCCGTCTTTCCCTAAGTTGTTTCTCTGAGATATTGTCATACTATCAAGAATGTGAACACTGATTATCACAGGGAACATTATGCAATAAGACATAAGAGACAGCCCAGCACGGAGCCAGCCACGGTGGCACACGTCTTTAATCCCAGCCCTCAGCAAGCAAAGGCAGACCTGGTCTACATAATGAGCTTCGGTCTATGAAGGGTCTACACAGTGAGACCCTGCTGCCAGTATGCCATGACATGCTATTTTATAGGAAACGTCTTTTTGGTGAGAGAACACCAGAAAATGCTTTTAAAACAAATAGCAAACATACACCAGTAGCATCCTAAGTTATCGTTTGCAGTGAGTGTTAGGTGCCGTACAGAAGTGTATGTGCTTTACTCTGCCATGATGGGCAGTGCAGTGGGTTTGTTTACTCCGGCATCAGCACAGATACACGGGACATTACCATGACTACCACCTCACTGGGTAGGGACATTTCAGCTTTGTTCTAATATTCTGGGACATCCATGGTACACAGGGTCCTCTTGATAAATGTCACAGTGTGATACCTAAGAGAAATGCTTTCTGTTCAGAACTGTCTGGGCCCGTAGTTCTCAACCTGTGGGTCAAGACCTCTTTGAGAGTTAAGCAGCTCTCTTTCATAGGTGTCCCCTACGGACCTTGGAAAACACGGGTATTTACATTATGATTCATAACAGCAAAATTACAGCTATGAAGCAGCAACAAAAATAATTTCATGGTTGGGAGTCACCACAACAAGCGGAACTGTATCAAAGGGTTGCAGCATTCGGAAGGTCGAGAACCCCTGATTCAGGCAGTAACACCTGTTCACGGTTTATATCCATTATCTGAATGAAATCATCAAAAGACATTATCTCCTGAGTACCTTTTGTAAAATGTCATTGCATGGGGCTGAGGAGCGGTGGAAGCCGTGGGGAGATGGCCTAGAGCAAGAGTGGGCTTGAGGCACGTCCAAACCCTGAAATCTTGTCCTGAGACCAGCAGGAGCATGGTTGGTCTCCCCCTGGCCCTGGCCTGCATATCCTGGCCCATGCATTCTGGGGGGGGGGCACCTTCACCCCTCGGAGGAGGTCATGTAGCATGGTAGTCATCGGTCGCTGAAGCCTGCCTCCAGAGAGTCTGTTCTCATGAAGCTTACCCCACCTCCACCCCCCTTGTCTCCTGTCATGTTGCTTCTGGCTCGGGATCCTCCGGTTATGACTTTTTTTTTTTTTTTTTTTTTTTTTTTTTAAGGACAGGGTCTCTTTATATAGCTCTGGCTATCTTTACCAGGTTGGTCCGGAACTCACAGATATTCACCTGCTTCTGCCTCCCAAGTGCTGAGATTAAAGGTGTTCACCACCATGCTCGGCAGAATTCTATTTAAAAGAGAAGGAGGAGCCGGGCAGTGGTGGCGCATGCTTTTAATTCCAGTACTCGGGAGGCAGAGGCAGGCAGATTTCTGAGTTCGAGGCCAGCCTGGTCTACAGAGTGAATTCCAGCATAACCAAGGCTACACAGAGAAACCCTGTCTTAAACAAACAAACAAACAAATAAATAAAAGAGAAGAAGGAGAAGGAAGGAAGGAAGGAAGGAAGGAAGGAAGGAAGGAAGGAAGGGAGGGAGGGAGGAAGGGAGGTAAGGGAAGGGAAGAAAACAGCTTAGTCCGATTCAAGGAGATGGAAAAACAATCTTTTTTGTTTCAAGGGTTTAACTTTCCCAGCGAAGTTTAGTATCTCTCCAGCTGCTTCCTAGAGCATCTATCCACAGCATCAACTTAAGTCTTCACTTCCCACGAGGCTGAAGTATTGGCACTAACCGAGAAGCATTTAAAAAGCAGAACGCACCCACGCATGGGTCTTACCCGAGGTAACTGTGTCGTAATCTCTCGGGCCGGCCTTAAAAGAATGAAAGTCCCTCAAGGATTCTGAAGTACAGCCAGGGCCGAAAAGTGAGGCCTCGAGAAATGCTTTTCCAGCTCGGCCCTGGAGTTCTGCCAGGCAAGCCTGACTGCTGCCCCGTGTGGGTGGCGGTGGTTCACCGAGCTTCCCTCCCACTCTCTGGAAGGTGCCGGTGGCGCGCGAGCGGAGTCCTCCGGCAGGTGGCTAGCGGATCCACCCTCTGCCACTGCGAAATGGCACGGCCAGCATTTAATACCTTTTACAGTCGTAATAAAATCACTTTGACACTTGAGTGCTTTTCGCAGGGTACAGAGTGCCTTCAAGAGCGTCATCTACTTGAAGAATGAGTTCGTGCGTGTGACAGCAGATGAAAACAAACGGTGCTTATGCCGGGGCTAGCGGACGGCCCAGGGGAGAGGAAAGTCCAGCCGGATCCCAGCAGGAGGCTGGGGAAGAAGGATCACTAAGCCCAGGAGTTCAGAGCCAGCCTAAATGATGTACCAAGAACTCTGGCTCTTAAACACAGCACTAACTCGAGTTTGACGTCAGCCTGGACTACACATCGAATTTCAGGACAGCCAGAGAAACCCTGTCTCCATACCCCCAACCTCATTTATTAAAAAAAAAATTTTTACCCCCAAACCAATCATACTTAATATTTTATACAATTCCAGTTTATAATTGATTAGAAATTGCCATAAAATGATGTGTTCATAAACATTGTGTATTGTAAAACAAAGTCTAAATACACATTACTGGAGAGACCAACATACTTGGGCTGCCGAACCTAGAGAAACAAGCGGGAGCTAATAGGGCACTCCCTCCTGGCTCGGCAGCTGGTGTTGGGACGGTGTCATGTAGACCACGTGGGAGAAAAGTCCTCCCTGTCTTGCCCAGCAGTGGACCCCGAGTGGTACACTACTGTCCTGTCAGGCAAGTTGATCCCATTGGTTCAATATTGCCATGAAGGTCATGGGGGTAACCGACCGCTTTCTAATCAGATAAGAGGTCTGTTAAACAGGAGGGAATTCTTGCCTGGTACCGTAAAAGGTACGTGGTTAAAAAGATCGACGGTCCTCTAGAGGGGGACCTACCACTGCTGTTTTGCCAAGTGGATATTTGGACAAACTGCCTTATAAATATGTGTGTCTATGTCCGTACCCGAGGGCTGACTTCGGCGTGGGTCAGAGAGACTTCTTCTACAGCAGGCGACAGTCAGAGCAGAGATTCCTGACTGGTGGAAGTGCTGAGATGGAGGGGCGTCTCCCTAAAAGAGACATCTCTGTCCAACTCTGGGAGGCTCGGGGAGCATCTCAGAACAGAGGACAGACGGAAGCGCTGGAGGCTGGGGCCGGTGCTTCTGGACAAGGCGGGGCTCTTAGGGATTCACGGCAGCTGTTACTGTTGTAAAGCCTACAGAAAATCAAGCCAGTCAGCATTCTAGCCTCGGTGGAGCAAGAGCTCCTGAAGTCGACCCCTGCCTGAGAAGGTTCACTGCTACTCGGGGAGGGTCATTTTTCTTAGGGGGCTTGTCTGCTGGCTGGTGGCCAGTGTGGGGCCCGTACCCACGTGCACCTAGCCAACAGTAATTGGACTCAGTTGGATCAGTTGGATTCGATGAGTTAAAAGAAGAGGAAGGATGCCGGGCGGTGGTGGCACACGCCTTTAATTCCAGCACTTGGGAGGCAGAAGCAGGCGGATTTCTGAGTTCAAGGCCAGCCTGGTCTACCAGTGAGTTCCAGGACAGCCAGGGCTACACAGAGAAACCCTGTCTCGAAAAACCAAAAAAAAAAAAAAAAAAAAAAAAAAAAAAAAGACGAAGGTGGGAGGAAGTAATTCCCAGTCAATATGATCAAGATACATTGTACACCTCAGTGAACTCCTCAAAGAATAAATAAAATATTCAGGAATGAGTAATGAAATAAAGATGAAATCAGATGAGGAGTTTGTAAAGCAAAATCATGGACGCTCCCATCCTTCCCTACCTCTGCTCCGATACCAACCTTTCTTCCCGCCTGCTGAGTCACCTCCATCAGAGAAAACCATGGCGGGAAGGTTTCTTTATGCAGACCTTGAACGGCAGGCTTTTCTTATCCATGTGTAAGGTTCACGTGTTGTTCTTCAGGACTGTGTTCTGCTGATACAGGGTGTCTTGGAGTTTCTGTTCCTATGATGAAACACCATGACCAAAAGCAACTTGGAGAGGAAAGGGTTTATTTCACTTAAACTTCCGGATCACGGTTCATTATTGAAGCTGTCAGGGCAGGAACTCGCACAGGGCAGGAACCCACACAGGGCAGGAACCTGGAGGCAGGAGCTGATGCAGAGGCCGCGGAGGGCGCTGCTTAGAGGCTTGCTCCTTAGGACTGCTCATTCTGCTTTGCTTCCTTTGCTTTGCATTGCTCCTTCCCTCCCTCTATCCCCTCCCTCCCTCTCTTCCTCCCTCCCTCCCTCCCTTCCTCCCTCCCTTCCTCCCTCCCTCCCTCCCTCTATCCCCCTTCCTCCCTTCCTCCCTCCCTTCCTCCCTTCCTCCCTTCCTCCCTCCCTCCCTTCCTCCCTCCCTCCTTCCCTTTCTTCTTTCCTTCCCCTCCCTCTTTCCTTCCTTCCTTCCCTCCCTCCCTCCCTCCCTCCCTCCCTCCCTCCTTCCTTCCTTCCTTCCTTCCTTCCTTCCTTCCTTCCTTTTTGCCCCCTCAGGATCTGTATGTATTCCTGGTTGTCCCAGAGCTTGCTATATAGACCAGGCTGCCCTCATACCTGGCCTGCATCCTGCTTTCTTTTGGTACCCAAGATCCCCACCCTAGAGGTGGTTCCACCTGCAATGACCTGGGTCCTTCCACATCAATCAATGATTAAGAAAGTGCCGATCTAGGTGACGGTGGTGGTGCATGCCTTTAATCCCAGCACTAGTGAGGCAGAGGCAGGCATATCTTTGAGTTCAAGGCCAACTATAGACCAGTTTGAGTTAGAGACCAGTTTTGGTCTATAAAGTGAGTTCCCTGACAGCCAGGGCTATCCAAACAAACCCTGTTTCAAAAACCTGAAAGAAAAGAAAAATGAAATGAAAATAAGATAAGATAAAATAAAATGCCCTTATAGGCTTGCTTATAGCCAAATCTTATGGAGGCATTTTTTTTTCAGTTGAGTAAGGCTCCTTCCTCTCAGATGACTAGCAGTTTGTGTCAAACTGTTTAAATAAAAACTCACCACTGTACAGGGTCTTACTTAGGCCAAGATGGCCTTGAACTGCCTATGTATCCAAAAAGGCCTCAGACTTCTGATTCCTTTGCCTCTGGGTGCTGAAATTTCAAGATCTACATCGCAAGGCTGGGTCCAGCTTTTCGATGTTACGAATCCTGAAATTACTACCTTTGCACATCCATTTCTTTCTTGTCTACTAGGCGAGTCCTGTGCATAAACGCACACTGCAGGAGAAGATGTTCATAGAATCGTGAGCTTTCTCAAGGATCGCTTACAGGCTTACTGTAAGAGAAGCTTCACTCCAGGCTTTCCTTACTCTCTCCAGGCTTCATGTGCTTCTAACTCAGCCTTTCCAAGGCAGCAGACCAGCATTTTGGACGTCCCGAGTTAGAAGCACATGAAGCCTGTAGAGAATAAGGAAAATTGTTATCAATCCGCAACTGCAGTGCCTGCCAAAGCTGTTGACAGCATCTTAAACTTGGATAAGTAATTTTTTCCTGTTGCAGCCTTCCTATCAGAAAACCAGAGGCAGTTTCCATTTGCTTTGAAGACTAGAGTCGGTATTAAATGCAATGATTAACCTTGGGCGTAGGGGCACATAATAGGTATCAGTAAAAGCCAGCGCTCTTTCTTGACACGCATCCTACACCCATGGTGTGCCATCTTTGTAGAGATTTCACTAAGAACTTCTTAAGCAAAAGACCAGTGGGAAAAAGCAAAAAGAGACAGAATTCATTTACCGAGAATGCACTTATCAATGTAACAGAGAAGATCGTAGTTTATTCGTCCAGGATGCCAGAGAGAATGTGGGCATTTGAGTCGGTTATAGGGAGATGGATTGCACTTAGCCAAACTGTGCTGCTTCACACATAGACAAAAATATATATATAACTGGGTAAAGGATATTGGATACTAAATAGGCTTTGTTTTTATCTGTTTGTTTTAATAGTTCCTGAGAATACGGTGCTGCTTTTTATGGCTGTAATGAACTGGAGACACATGAGACAGTGGTGGCTTTCTAGTACAAAATATCGTTAGTGGAGCAATAGGAGACAGTGTGCAGTTGTCCCTCTGCTCCTCCTGGTGGCTGATTTCTCCTGCTTCTGAAAAGTGTGGGTGTGAGTGTTGGTGGGAGGGGCGATTGGTTCAGGACTTAAGGTCTGGGGAATTGGTAGCATCCCTAATGAGTTTGAGTCTCATTTCTTCTATACAAATCTTTTCCCTCTCCTGTGTAAGGTACATGGTGGTTATTTTTTGGTTTGGGAACATTAAAAGGGGCAGATGATATGTGGGTCACAGAACATGTGAATATTTATTCACCGGTAGCTAAGTCCTTTATCTTCTAGGAAGACACAGATTTGAAAGGTTATAGTCATTGATCTGGTTTATGGAGTGGAGTTTCATGTGCCGGAAGCTTGGTGGTGACGGGCTCTTTAGAAACTGAAGCTTGGTGGGAGGCAGTTAGGTCACTGGGAGCCCTGCCTCTGGGGTTTCAACATTAGAAACTCAGCTTAACTTCTTTACTATAAAAAGAGAATTGACTGGCCTCACCAACCAAAATGTCTATCTAGGTCACATTAACCTTAGATATGGCTAGGTCTAGAGCAGGGAATCTCAACCTTCCTAATGCTACAGCCCGTTGGTACAATCCCTCACGTTATGATGACGCCAGCCATACAATTATTTTCCTTGCAACTTTAGAACTGTAATTTTGCTACTGTTAAGAATCGTAGTGTAGCCGAGCGGTGGTGGCGCACACCTTTAATCCCAGCACTTGGGAGGCAGAGGCAGGCAGATTTCTGAGTTTGAGGCCAGCCTGGTCTACAGAGTGAGTTCCAGGACAGCCAGGGCTACACAGAGAAACCCTGTCTCAAAAAAAAAAAAATCGTAATTTGTTGTTGTTGTTGTTGTTGTTGTTGTGTTTCGAGATAGGGTTTCTCTGTGTAGTTCCGGCTGTCCTGGAACTCACTTTGTAGACCAGGCTGGCCTCGAACTCAGAAATCCTCCTGCCTCTGCCTCCCAAGTGCTGGGATTAAAGGCGTGCGCCACTACCGGCCTGCTAAAGAATCGTAATGTAGTGGCTGGAGAGGTGGTTCAGCAGTTGAGAGCATGGCTGTTCTTCCAGAAGGCCTGAGTTCAATTCCCAACAACCACATGGTGGCTCATAACCATCTATGATGAGTTCTAATGCCCTTTTCTGGTGTGCAAGTGTATGTACAGATAGAGTACTCGTATTGATTAAATAAATAAATAAATAAATAAGTCTTAAAAAAATCATAATGTAAATATCTGTGTTTTCTGATAGTCTTAGGTGACCTCTATGAAAGAATCATTTGACAGCCCCCACTCAAAGGGTCAGGACCCACAGGTTGAGAACTACTGATAGACCTATTAGTTTGTGTATTTCCTGCCTTGACTGTTTTTCTCTATTTTGGCCCCATTCTCAGATAAGCCAATCCCTAGTCCTGACATCATACCTATCAGCACTTAATCTTAGTAAATTCAGCAGGAATAAAACAAACATAAACACACACACACACACACACACACACACACACACACCACACACACACACCATATTGGGACCTTTTCAGAACTTCCTGGACAAGATATCCACTCTAGATGAAAACAGTGAGGACAGAGTTAACCCTGAGCCGGCCAGTTCCAGTGCCGGAGGATAGTGATTGACAGCTGGCGTCCCTCAGGTGGGCAATGCTGCATCTCACTCTTGCTAACTATTTGGAGGGAAGAAATGGCAGGTGACGGATCCTCTTTTGCAGCACCGTGCCCCTCCTCGCCTCCATTTCCCCTCTTTGCCCCTGGGAACTCTCTGGCTGGGTGAGAGACAGCACTGGTTGGGGTGAGCAAGGTTGGTAGAGCCGCAGAAGGCGAGCTCTGGACTTGACGAGACGAGGAGGATGAGTGCTGTTGCCCATTCTGTCTAGACCGTTCTCTGTCAGAGGCCTTGCTGAGTGGTCTGCATGTTTCCCTTTGAAAACTGAGGGAACAAAGAAGTCCCTGTGTTTCCTAAGTGAGAGGCGAGAACAGTAACAGAGGGGTGATGGAGTTCAGTTTCACCCTGGAGGGAAGTCCCTGGAAGCAGTAAAGTGGTTCCCGTATCAAAGGAAAGGCCAGCCCCAAGGTCTTCCAAAACAGATCTGTAGAACATGAAGAGTTTTCCCCACACACAGACAATACACCCAGATCACTAGGAGAAAAAGTGACAAATGTTTGGAAATCCTTCTTAGGATGTTTTTAATCCTTCTTAGAGCTGAGTGTTATTGCCTTTTGATCCTACATTGCAACGAGTCTAAGGAAAACAGAGCCTTGTGATGAGTGTGGCGGTGGCCAGGCTGATAACAGGTCCAGGCCGTAGCTTGTTGTCTAAAGGTCCATGGTGCCGGAAGCTTGCCTCTGGGGTAGCAGTGGGGAGCGGGTGAGACCTTTGGGAGATAGGCCTGAGTGAGGGTAAGTCGGGGGCTTCTACCCTCAAGAAAAGAATAATGTTTTCTTGTGGGAATGGGGTTAGTCTTTGTGGGTCTCTTTTTTAGTTACTGATAAGATGGACTGTTATAAGCAGGCCTGGTACCTCCGTAGAATACTTCTGATATGTGATGCTCTTCTCTGTGCGGTCGTCACCAGAGTCAAATAAATGTCGGTGCGTGGTTTTGGACCTCCAGATTCTTTCTTTTACAAAGCACCTAGCTTCTAGTAGTTTGCTACTACCAAGTAGCAAACTAACACCAAGTAGACTAACTCAAAGTGTTTGTAGAAAGGTAAAGATGTCTGTAATAAGTATACAAATGAGGAGATGCATGGTGTTAATTTGCTTGATTGTAAAAATTATTTTGCTATGTTTTTTTGTTAAAACATTACATTGTAGGCCTAAAATATTTACAACTCAAAGGGCTCAAAATAGTATATATTGCACACAAGCCCCAGGTTAGTTGTAAATAAACATAAAACTGTAAACTTATCAAAAACATTGAGATTTTGTTTCATTTTTATTTGGTTTTTGTTATGTTTTGTTTTTCTGTTGTATTTATTTTACAGTTCTTATGCACAAATTTTGTAAATGACGTTATATTGCAATGTCAATACTTTGGACACATCTCGTTGACTTCTAAAGGTACATAAATGAGCATGTAAGTAAAAAAGGTAAGTGAAGAGCATGTAAGTAAGAAAGAAGAACAGGACTGAGTTGGATATTGTGGCGGTCGACCAGTTAGCTCATGTCCGCTGTGTATAGTAGATAAGAGCTGGATGGGCACCCAGCTGTGTGAGGCAGATAAGAATGAAGCACTATGTAATGATGTAATGCTAGAGTGTGATTGGCTGGAGTGTGACTGCCCCTTGTAGATAATAAAAGCAGAGGTCAGGCTGAGGTCCTGATGCCGCAGCAGTGAAGAGGGTTGTGCTGTCTTGCTCTCTGACCAGAGGACAACTGACCGTGCTGCCCTGGCTGTGTCAGGATAGAAGATCTAGAGGAAGGAGCCAGCACCCAAGACACACCTAGTGATGGGCAGATGGTGAGCCTTGCCTGCGAGCCTCTCTGCCACTTGCTTCTGTGTCAGGTACTTCATGTGTGTGGTGTTGTAGACGGATGCTTGTCATTGTCAATAAACCTTGAGATTGTAAGGCCTCCTTTTGGGGGACCCCCTGCTCAAATCTCAGGATGGCGCTCCCCAAGAAACTCGAGAGACCAGCTTGATGCAAACGCATAAGGTAGCTTTAATAAACGGAGCTCCGGGCCGACACTTGCCCCACGCAGGGGTGCAGAGGAGTCGACCCCGAGGCTCAAATATCGAAGGTTTTTATAGAAAGGAATTGAGGGAGGTTGACGTGGGCACACATGATAGGTTAGTTCAAACGGTTACAGGCAGATTCTTGGTGGGCAATTACATCAGCAGGCAGTACGTGGGACCGGTATCTCTGGAATGCAGGAGGGCAGCTTATCTTTTGGAGTCAGTCTGGGTGACGCCAGCCTGTCCGGATGGTTTGAGGCTTAGCGGAGATAGTCCAGACATATCCCTCATCTATATGGTTTGGGATGCCATAACAACATGCCCGGGTGTATCCTGGATTTTGTCCTTTCCCAGGACTGATCCCTTATCTATATGGTCTGGGATGCCCTAACAGCATGCCCGGGTGTATCCTGGATTTGTCCTTTCCCAGGACTGATCCCTTATCTATATGGTCTGGGATGCCCTAACAGCACGCCCAGGTGTATCCTGGATTTTTATTGCCCTTATCCTTTCCCAGGACTGTTTGTTTCTTTAAGTCCTGTGCCCTGGGAAATTTTAACTTCTTTTATTCTTTCTTTCATTTCCCCTCTTCTTCTTTGAAACCAATTCTAATCTTAGAATTCATAGAGTGTCCTCTTCTTTTAAAATATCTTTATCTTCTATAACAGCAGACTGATATTGGTGTTGGAGGACCATAAGCTGCACTGCATTTATCCTAGTCCTAACAAAAGCCAGTCCCTTGTTTATCATACAAGGACCAAAGATTAGAATCAAAAATATAATGAGAATTGGCCCAGCAAGGGCAGAAAATAGAGTGGTCATCCATGGGGACTTAGAGTACCATGATTCGAACCACCCCTGCTGTGCCTCCCGGTCGTGTTTTCTTTTTTCAAGTCTCTCCCTTAATTTTTTGTATTGAGTCTCGGACTATCCCCATATGGTCTGTATAAAAACAGCACTCCTCTTTTAGGGCTGCACACAGTCCCCCTTCTCTCAAAAATACTAGGTCTAAACCTCTTCTATTCTGTAACACTACTTCAGATAAGGAGGTCAGAGACTTTTCTACGGCATCGATGGATTTTTCCAGCATTCGTAAATCTTCTTCCATGGCATTCCTTAGGGTCTGGAAAGAGTGAGCTCCTTGTCTGCTTTCTACTAAGGCTGTTATTCCCGTTCCTGCACCTACCGCAAGCCCAGCTCCCAGCATCACGGCTAGGGTTATGGAAACCGGTTCTCTTTTGGACCTTTTGTTGGTGTATTCTTTCTCTAAATAAGAAGAAGGGTGATAATACACTCGAGATAAAAGTTGGACCATAACACAGAAATCGCGAGAGGAGTCAAAAACATTAGTTGAAATACAAAGGGTCAGTCTAAACTATCTAGGGGTGTTCCCAACCCTGAAGAGCACTCTCCGCACAGGTAGGAGAGCTATCTCATTATTAACTCTAGTCTCTGTGGTCAATTTGGTGAGGGTCTTTTTCATTAACGTTTTAGCAACTGTTCTTGAAGTCTTCTTTCACGGATCCAGTAACCTGTCTGGAAGTAGTAGGGAGTCTCTGACACGCCTGGAGCATTAAGGCAAACAGTTTGAGCCAAATCTCATGTTGTGACACATCTCTTGGGAGGACTCAGTGGATGACAAAGAAATTGGGGTAACAAAGAGGATTAAAATGGCAAGGACTATTCAGAAACAAGGGGAGAGGCACCACCCAGCCTAAACCAGTCTCCAAGGTCAATTTAGTTAAGGTCTCTCATAGAGTTTTGTTTATTTTCTCTAGCTGTCTTGAGCCCTGGGGACAGTACATCCAATAACATTTCCAATTAGTCCCCAATATCTGTCAATTTCTGACTTACCTTAGAAACAAAAACAGAACTATTGTCTGATCCAATTACCTTGGGCACTCTGAAACTCAGGAAAAAATTTTTTCTAACCCTGGCAGCTGTTTTCTGCTTGCTGGGGGAAGTCTCAACCTATCTAGATTAAGTATCTATGAATGCTAAAAGATATTTATAACTATATTTTCTTGTCTTAGCTTTATATAACCTTTATATACTCTAGGCTGTTTTTTTCTAGGTCTTCTGCCCTATTTACTCTTTGCTGCATAAGCATTCACTCGCTGGCATACCTTACACTGTTTTATTGATCCCTTAAATGAGTTCATGTGTGCATTTGCCCTGGCGAGTCCTTGGCTTACTTTCTGGGGAGTATGATTCTCCCTTCTTGTGTGCACCTTTCCTTGGTAATAGTTGGTCAGATGGCTATCAATCTCAGTCCTTTTTTTTTTTTTTTCTTCAGCATATTTTAGGTGAGGCTATCTCACTTTGTCCCATTTGTCAGTGGATGCCTCTCGCAGACCCACAACCAGTATAGGCTCCTGTATATCTCTCCTTGGAGCCATTTGCTCTGCCGGGCTATTGCCCACTGAGTCTTTTCCCTTTTGACATCCTGGGCAGAGGGTGATACTCACAGTTGTTGGCTTCATTAGGGCATCTAAGAGGTCCAAGATTTCCTGTTGGTTTTCTCTGATGTGAGCAGTCCTTTTGGCATATACACCTTGTGGACGTGGGCTGTGGCAAAGGCATACCTGTTATCCATGTGGATGTTGATTTTCTTGCTGTCTCCAAGTTCCGAGGTCTTGGTAAGGGCCATTAGCTTCACTTTCTGCGTTGACATGCCAGGGGGTAAAGATTCTTTTACCCAGATGCCGTTTGTGCTGCCCACCATAGCAGCACCTGCTTGTCCCTGTCCTTCACGGAGAAAATTGCTCCTGTCTGTAGCAACTTTCAGCAGGGGTCAGTCTCTCTTTTTGGGCCAGTTGCTGCAGCCCTTTGGACAGTAAGTGTATCTATCTTCCCCACCATTTTGGAGAGTATGCCTTGCTCCAACAGTTAGGAACATCCTGGGGTGACCTTAAATGAATGGGTTACCCATCCCATCCCTAGGTCCATTGTTCTTCGGGTAGTCCATGAACATATTTTGGTGCCAGTGGCTTCTCGGACCCTAGATCTTTTCTTGGAAACAAGGCCATTGGGTTGGAAGACCATGTGTTAAGCCCCTGTGTCCATCAAGAACTGAGTGGGTTTCTCTTTCCCTCTCACAGTTATCCAGGGTTGGGGGAGGTGGTCAGAACACCCATCTCCCCTAGTCATTGTCTTTATCCAGGGATAACACCTTTGCCATTTGGGGCCACTTCTCCCAAGACCTGTGAGTTCTTGCTCCCAGATTGTTAGGGCACACTCTGGCTTAGTGGCCTCTCTATATAGTATGCACATTGATTCCTTTCTGCCTTTTAGCCAGGATTTTCTGTAGCTTCCTTCTCTCATTTTTTTTTCTTTCTACTCTCTCTCCCTGTCTCAGCAAACTATACTAAATCTCTCGATAGACTTTTCTAACAACCTGCACCACCAAATCTCTCTATAGACCTTCTAAATAACTTGTACCAAATCTCTCTACAGACCTTCTAAATAACTTGTACCAAATCTCTCTACAGACCTTCTAAATAACTTGTACCAAATCTCTCTACAGACCTTCTAAATAACTTGTACCAAATCTCTCTACATACTTTCTCAGCAAACTAAAGTCCTTCTAGTCTGGGGTGTATAGCAAAATGCTTCTGAGCTGCACTAGAAAGGCTGCCAGTGACTCCTCTGGTCCCTGCTTCACATACCTTTGCCAAATCTGTGGGCTATCATGCCCTCAAGACCTGCCAATGGAGTCTGGTGTCAGTCCTTTAGGTGCCTCTTACCTTTCGTCTGAGGGGGTATTCTTTTCTGGCTTCCTGTATTACAAATAAAACAGTCTCAAAGAGATTAATCAGTCTCTTGGGAAATACGTCCTTAGTGAGGGTGTCACCGTGAATCAGGATAGGTGGTTTCAGATCTTCTGCTCCATTCTGTGGTCTTCTCTAAATATAAATTGAGCATAACATCCAATCTCTGTCAAACAGAACCTTTGTCATCTTTACTATCTTGAAAGACTATAAGACTTAACACCTGACTCATGTTTTGGCTATAAATTTTATATCACCTGAAAATCATTTTTGTAAATCTATATCAGCTTTTAAGATTAAAGAGCTTGAGCTGACTATGAGGCTAATAGTTTTTATCCCTGTCAGAAATCCAAGAGTGACCAATATTAACTGAAAATATATAGAAAGCTTAACATAGCTTTTAAGACTTAGCCAAATGATAGAGACTGCTAAACAACTGAACCGTTTATACTTTAAAATGTTGGAGCATTGGTCTTTAGCTTTTTGGCACAGGAACATCTGACAGACTTAAAGAATTAGGAACTATTAATCTATAGACACATTAAGTTTGTCTGTAAATGAAGAGAGGCAATCTCGTGGCTCTCTTTCTCTATAACAGAAGCAACTCTATATATGCTGTTTCTTCAAGAAAGGAAAGCTGTCAGGAGCAGACTAGTCCCTATAACAACAATAAATAATATTAAATATCATACTTTATGGACTTTTGACAATTTTAAAAAACCAACTATCTTCTGATTAAAACATAGAAAACACCGTAATAAACTTAGAGCCTTATATTTTGTATGGCCCCAAACTCATAGGTTTAAACATTTTAGATCTATAATAATAACAGCAAAAAAGGACTGGGTGTAAATCCTGCATGTTTACATTTTTAGTATTTATACCAATGATAACCTTGAATTTGTATCAAAATGAAATCTGTATCAAATAAGAATTTATCCTTTGAACTTAATAATTTATATCTGTCTTTAA
This sequence comes from Apodemus agrarius, assembly GCA_964023405.1. Classification (NCBI taxonomy): domain Eukaryota; kingdom Metazoa; phylum Chordata; class Mammalia; order Rodentia; family Muridae; genus Apodemus; species Apodemus agrarius. Next base: position 55,018,996 of record OZ030016.1, read on the forward strand.
ATCTGACCATTTTTATATTTTTAGAAAGACAATTTAAAAATAATAACTCTCTTTAGGGGGCTGGGAAGGGGAGGGAGCGGGCACACCCTCTGGAGTTTGAGAGAGCTCCCGGAGCCTCGGAAGCTCCGATGTGGTCAGAGTGACCTCCAGTGTAGTTCTCCAACGTTGGAGACGCCTCCGAACTGCACTCGGGCTGTGGCTCTGGTCCCCGCAGCGGAGGGCACGTCGCCTGCAGTGGCACCCGGCGTGGGCTCCTCTGCCTTCTTCCCCATGGCCTCCAAAGCCGGCCCTGCCTTGGCCGCTTCTCTCCGCCCCCGGCATCCCAGCTCCGCGCGCATTGGCTCAGGGTCCATAGGGCTGGTGGGGCCAGCTGCGCCCCCGACCGGGGAGGCGACAGCCCCTCCCAGGCAAAACCCTAGTCCCTGGGCCCCTGAGTACCAGCGGAGAATGACCTTGCAGACGCAGTTAGGAGTCTTCTTTAGAAGAAACTACAAAGGAAAAAAAAGGGGGGCGGGGGCTGCAGCCACAGTTGGGCAGCAACTTTTGGCTCAGTGGAAGGTCATAGGTTATCTCAGGCAGTTATAATTTAACTCTGAGCAAGGTGCCAGATGTCTCAGGAATGTGGTGAGCTAGTAGTTTCTGGAGGGAGCAAAGAGCGTTATCTCAAGATTTATGGTTCCTCAGGCTGAGAGCAGAGAAAAGAGGAAAAAAAAAAGAACAAGCAGCTCTGTGTCTAAAGGTATCGAGTTGGAGTTTAAGAGCGTCACTTTTCAGTCAGTCTGAAGTATAAACACGTTCGTCCGTCTAAGTCCAAGAACACAAAACAAGATACAGAATAACACCATATAGACAGCCTGACCCTGCCACCATCAGGCCTCTAGATTTAAGAACACAGAACAAGGAAAATTAACACACAATTTGTCTCTAGCAGGCCAGACATCAGGTGCCCCTGCAGTAACCAAACCAGATTTCAGCTCCTGCCGTTATTGCTGTTTACAGCTGGAGGAGAGCCTTACTCAGCCCTCCTCCAGACCCCTGCAGTCTAGCAAGGCTGCCAGTCAAACTTACCACACCAGACAGGCTCTCTGAGCCCCAAACACAAGTAAAACTGAAATTTTCAGGCCGGCTTACAGCAAAGAACAAAAAAAACGCAAGCACAGAACAAAAACAACTGACATTAGCACATCTAAACACACTCGTCCGTGTCTGGACTTGAACCAAACAGCGGAACACAACCTCTGACAGAGTGGGGTTCCACATCCACTCGTCCACTCTCCCTGTAACACGGAGTGGGATTCCACATCCACTACCGCCTGGGTAAAAAGAGCACTCCGTTTCCTTTGTTCCACAGCCAGGTCCTCCTGGCTTATCCACCTGTGCAACGTCTTACACAGGCCACGGCCTTGCGGTTAAAGAGAGCGTCCCCTCCCGCAGCCAGAGGGTCCTTACGGGCCACAGTGGCAGCCGCACAAAGTGGGGTTCCACATCCACTTTTTTACAAACCAAGACACATGTACATACACATCAGACACATATACACACAGACAGTGGCGCCACACTCAAACACTCACACCAACGTACCTCCAAGGGGTCTTCGGGGTTCCTGGGGGCTACGCATCTCCTGGCTGGCTCGCCAAATTGTAAGGCCTCCTTTTGGGGGACCCCCTGCTCAAATCTCAGGATGGCGCTCCCCAAGAAACTCGAGAGACCAGCTTGATGCAAACGCATAAGGTAGCTTTAATAAACGGAGCTCCGGGCCGACACTTGCCCCACGCAGGGGTGCAGAGGAGTCGACCCCGAGGCTCAAATATCGAAGGTTTTTATAGAAAGGAATTGAGGGAGGTTGACGTGGGCACACATGATAGGTTAGTTCAAACGGTTACAGGCAGATTCTTGGTGGGCAATTACATCAGCAGGCAGTACGTGGGACCGGTATCTCTGGAATGCAGGAGGGCAGCTTATCTTTTGGAGTCAGTCCGGGTGACGCCAGCCTGTCCGGATGGTTTGAGGCTTAGCGGAGATAGTCCAGACATATCCCTCATCTATATGGTTTGGGATGCCATAACAACATGCCCGGGTGTATCCTGGATTTTGTCCTTTCCCAGGACTGATCCCTTATCTATATGGTCTGGGATGCCCTAACAGCATGCCCGGGTGTATCCTGGATTTGTCCTTTCCCAGGACTGATCCCTTATCTATATGGTCTGGGATGCCCTAACAGCACGCCCAGGTGTATCCTGGATTTTTATTGCCCTTATCCTTTCCCAGGACTGTTTGTTTCTTTAAGTCCTGTGCCCTGGGAAATTTTAACTTCTTTTATTCTTTCTTTCAAGATCAAATGGTGTCTGGACTCCATCTCTCCTTTCAGCCTTAAGCTCGACGTGACTTAAGATAGTTGGCAGAGTTGGCAGGGTTCCACCTTCAAGGTGGGATTCTGAGATGGAAACTGGACCCTCTAAGGACTATAGCTGTCCTGACCATTCTAAATTTCATTAATTTGGCAATAAACCTCTGGTCATAGGAAATTAATTGCAGCCCAGGCCCAGAACTAGCCAGAGCTCTAAGGGAAAGGCACAGGCTGATTAGCATCCCCTTGAAGCAAACTGCTGTTTAGGTAGAGCAGAAGGTGAAGGGAAAGGCACTCCAGAGAAGGGGGGTTACCAGCACCTTAGTGCCAGCTGCTGCTTAAGTGGTAGGAAGGGCTGAAGGTGCAGGTGAACTCACTAGAGAATGGTTGGCCAAATGCCTGGTGAGAAGGGCAGATAAATTATTGAAAAAAGTAATAAGAAACCCACACCAAACTACCTTTGGGTGGTATACGAATAGAAAACTATTAAAGCTCTTTACCCCCTAGCATATATAATAAGACCACAATAAGGAAACTAATTAATGGCTTCAAAACCGTGAAAGGGAATCCCAGATGTCACAGGTCCCACAGGGAGGAAATGGTTTGGAACAAAGAATAAGGTCAAAAGGAAAGTTGGGCTTAAAGAGGTGACGACTGAGGGACCTCTATCAAATCCACAAGGGGTGAAGCCACTGCTAGAGCGCGTGGCTAGTAAAGATGTTCCTGCAGTACTGATGAGAAGGTAGTGGACACACAGACAAACGGGCAATGGGCTAGCCGCTAATAACTAAGAAATGGGGGGCAAACAATCTCCTGAAAGATGCTGACCACCCAGGGCCCGGGCAAGGCAGCCGTATCCTCCCAGTGACATCTTCCAAGGTCAATACTCCCAGAAGATTCACAGTATTCGGTAATAATGGTGGGGACCAGCTCGAGCAACAAATAGAAATGAGACAATACAATCGTCAAGGGATACGCCAGCTGAGCCAAGAAGATGCCCAGAAAGGAACGGAGGCTTCATCCTGTATGAAAAGGCTCTGGGGAAAGGGGACAGACACAGCCACGCTGTCAGAATTAGACATAAGAATAGAGGAGAGAACCCAGCAGGGTATGAAGCTATAGAGCAAGTCCTAGGCACTGCTCACGGTGATGCACGCCATCTCCAGGACGGGATAACCACAGCCTGGGGATATGCATTTCCATCTTTAGACCTTACCCAATTTGAAGCAGCAGCAGCAAAATGGAACACTTTCCAAGAAGTCATTCAGCTAGTGGGAAAACTAGAACTGTGGTTTATATATAACAAGTAGCTACCCCACAGGCTGCTCCATTTATACCACAATTCAAAAGAATTTGAATTATGGAGGCACCACCACACATTAATTTGGCAGGATCAGTTCCAAATTGCAGAACCATTTCTGTGGTACTTTAAATTTCTTTAAAGAATACAGGGACTCAGACCAAGAAAATGTAGTAACATTAAATATAAGAAGAAAGCCATTTAAATTAAGGAAGACACCCAGATTTTTCATACCACTCATAAACATTAGATAAACCTGGAATGCCATTTATAAACAGAACCCCCACAGAGGGGTACACTAAATAGGATTTTTTGGAAGGAACAAATCTAAGCCTTTTTAAGGAAACGTAAGCCCACCTCAAAGGTGGCTACCAGTACAAAGGGAATGATCAGTGCCCACTTATAAGAAGGCAAACGTGTGTGCCTTTCAACAGGAATCAAGTCAGGTGCCAATGTTGCCCCTACAAATTAAGATTAAGAAGATAAATGTTAGATGGCTAATTGACACAGGCAGTGATGTTAACACACAGACACACACACACACACACAGAGAGAGACAGACAGACAGACAGACAGACAGACAGACAGACTATACCAAGTAAGGAAAAATAACTATACAAGGAGTGTCAGGAGAAACCATAGTACCAGTATGTAAGTTAGAATTAATGGCATATGACAAAATAATTCCCTGGATTTTGCATGTTGCAGTGCACCAGAAAACATTTTAGGCTTCCCAATTATTTTAATTTATTTTTTTACTGATTTAATAAATTTTTTAAAAAAAAAAAGGTTGCCAAAGTAAAATGTAGTCTAGCAGAAGTGAAAATAGGCCCTATAAGACTACCAACAATTAAAGCCTTGCTTATAATACCCAATGAAAGGAGGAAATGAGGAGAGATCTGAACCCATTAAACCCTACTAAGGAAGGAGGAATTGAACCAACTCAAAGCTTCCATTTCAATAGCCTGATTTGGCCAGTTTTAAAACCAAATGGTAAATGACAAATGGCAGTAGATTATAGGAGACTTAATTGTCTCCTAGACTGGCAGGACAATTACCAACCAGATGTAGAAGATATTTTCATGAGGATTAAGAAAACAGCACCAAAATGACTGGCAACTATAGATTTGTCAGACGTGTTCTTTGGCCTACCATTGTGCCCACAAATATGCCACATTCACTTGGTAAGGAAGACTACCAATTTAATTAATTAATGTGGTTTAATTTTTACCACAACGATACATAAACAGCCCAATAATTGCCCACAATGTTCTAAGATGGTCACTGGGAAGGGTCATGCCAGCATCTAACTAGTGTATATTTATATGTTGAATTTCTATGTTGGTGACCTTTTGATAATAGGTCAAAAAATAAAAAATATACAGCAAACAGTAGACAAACCATATGAAGTTTGAGAGATGATTGGTTGGTCCATCAGTAAGAATAAGGCATCAAGACCAGATATAAAGGTCCAGGTCTTGGGTGTAATGTGGTTCACTACAGGACCATAAATATCTATAGAAGTCATAAGTATGTTAGAACAGCTTACAACGCCAACCAATAAAACAGAGGCCCATGATCTTACAGGATTATTTGGATACTGGAGACAACACATACCATATTTCAAAGTCATTCTGCAGCCAGTGTATAATATAACAAGGAAAGCAAATGATTTTATGTGGGATAAACCCCAAGAACAACATTTATATATTCTAGCTATGAAAACAGTGCAGACTATATAAAGGAATATTCTAAACTATAATACATCCAACCAGATGACACAGTATATTTAGACATTCTACACCTAAATCAGTAATGGTAGAGAATGGCCAGTAGGCTTCTATTGTAAACACTTCTATGGTCAGAAAACAAATTCCCTTTATTTGCGAAAACAATTTGGACAGCATATGAGGCCTTACAAACTTGCCACCAGGTGCTACAGAACAGCCAAGTAATATTCAGAACCACCATCCCGATCCTAGACTGGATCAAGGCACCATGAGTCTCTACCCATGGAAGGGAAAGTACTACAGTGGAAATGGCGCTTAGCGGGGCTCCTTCGCTCTGGTCCTGCATGCACCTTGGCAGACATATACACTAGATTAGGATCTGCCAAAAGCGGACCACACCCAAATCAATCTTTAACCATACTCACATTATAGGATTGGATTTCCCATTACGGGACCCCAAACATTATACAATCTGATCAAGGAATGCATTTCACGGGGAACAAGTTTAAAGCATTTGTAAGATTTTGTTTTGTTTCTTGTTTTGTTTTGTTTTTTCATTTGTAAGATTTTGAGTATACAATGGCAAAATCAAGTGGCTTATCAGCCAACGGCAGCAGGAGCCTTTGAAAGAGTTAATGGCCTGCTAAAAACTAAGTTAGCAAGGAGAGATCAGACTAGCCCTCTGGCCCAAGAACTAATGAAATGCATACACAAACTAAACATTAGACCAAGATAAAATAGGGAATCCCTGATATACGGGGCAATAAAATATATTACAGATTACCCAATGGCACATGATAAGGCACTAAGTAGGGACTATAAATACATTCACGGGAATAAGAAGGGTCAGACACTTGAAGCGTCAGCAGCAGAGGAGATTACCCAAGGACAGGGCAAACTGTATCACACAAGGAAAAGCTTACCTAAAATCGTCCAGACCGGAGGATATCGCAGATACATCTTTATGCGAAAGCCTCTATTCTACATGCCTAGCAATAATTATAGTTATTTATACTGTAGTGCCAGTGGTAAATTTTGCAACACACTGGTATGACCAAATAACAAGTCAAGGGCTAAACATAACCCATAAGAAGTTGGCAGGAGCAAAATTTGCCAATTGGACTATTGGTTGGACTAGGTTCCTACATCCCCATACATGTTAAGGTACCCGGCAATCCTCTGGGTACTGGTACTGACTTCACAAACACTGCACTGGATAGCAGCCATACTAATTATAACCTAAATGTGGGAGCATCTCAGCGTGCCTCTCCTGTATACGCTCCTGGGAGCAGTAGCAGGAATAGCCATGATTACTACAGTCTCCCCATGAGCAATTCCGGCTGCAAGCATCTTAGCGCCATTATGCCTGTGCCGCTTATTGTTTTGGGATTAAGTCAGTGAACATCAGACAACAATACAACTGGAATCATCCCAACCAGAACACCAACAAACAGAGGGGCCACCAGCATAATATCTAGCACCACAAGTTCGGGCACAGCGGTCAGCACAGGATCCACAGAAACCAGTAGTGTTAGTACTCTCTCAACCAAACGAACCACCACCATACCAAATATTGGACCTCCCAGGAATTTCAATTCCACCAACTACCCCATTGCAGGACCAGATAGAAAATTATCAGGTTATTGGACAGATGAGCCATATTGGATGTGGTTCATTGGTAGCACCCACTCCTTTTGGAAGGAATATGCTTATTGTTTAAATTACGGATGGATTAAAGGATGTGCAGCCAAACTAGCACATCCCGTGAAGACCTATATGTCTTGTGGCTACAGAGGGAAAAAATACTAACGTTCATGAGCAAAATCGATTAAAATGACATTTTAATGAATTGTATACCAATGTATCTAATGGTAGAGGTATATTCAATAACCATTGGAGAAAACCCTCACACCTATAAAACCTATAAACCTATAGAAGTCAAAGGATTACACAACTACCTTTATAAGCATAGAAACAGAAGCAACCTTTGACTGTGATATGGCTATCAGTTCGAGACAGGGTTTCTCTGTGTAGCCCTGGCTGTCCTGGAACTCACTCTGTAGACCAGGCTGGCCTTGAACTCAGAAATCCGCCTGTCTCTGCCTCCCAAGTGCTGGGATTACAAGTGTGTGCCACCACCGCCCGGCCCAGTTCCACATTCTTTTTTTTTTGTTTTGTTTTTCGAGACAGGGTTTCTCTGTATAGCCCTGGCAGTCCTGGAATTCACTCTGTAGACCAGGCTGGCCTCAAACTCAGAAATTAGCCTGCCTCTGCCTCCCAAGTGCTGGGATTACAAGTGTGTGCCACCACCGCCTGGCCCAGTTCCACGTTCTTAAAAGTTACACTTTGCATCCAAACCAAAGATGCTCTGGAGGAAATTGGTTATCAGCATAACTATACAACTCTGGCACTGGAAGAACGAATTTATGAATATCACAAGGAATGTGATTATAAAGAGGTTGATGAGAAAGGTTTCTGATAAAACAGAGTCAACCACACCATCAACAACCACTACAACCACAAGAAATCCATGCAAACCAATGAATTGGACACACTGCCCAAGTATACCAGTTCAACCCTGGCCCCTGTGACCAGGGATCCCACCTTTGTCCAGGTCATATGGGAACAGATGCCTCAATTCCTTGAAAGCAAAACTGGATGAAACACTAAGACAGGAATGGAACACAATGAATTGGTTATGTGTAGCAGAATTCCCTAATTTACCATGGTACAGCAACCTAACGCCATACAATGCGCCATAAAACTATGGTATTAGAACTAAAAAATTTCCAGACTTAAAACCATAGTTGAAAACAATGACTTTGGGCATACAACATCACAGTCAGTCGTTTGTACTTCCTGATCCCATTCCGCAACCATGGCCAGCAACAGTGACACCAGGAGAAAACCAGAATCCTGCACATACAGTACCTTAACACATACCTGCTACCTAGTAGGAGTAGAAGGCAGCATTGCAAGGCCACAGACCCCCAATAAAGCTTATAACTGAGTAAAACAGCAATACCAAATGTAACAACGGGCTTTGTAGGTTAGAATCTCATGAGTCCACTTTACAAAAATTTAAGCCGTATCTCTTCTTCAGCCTTTAAAATCATGAACACAGAAAAGTGTGGATAGAACATTAAGAACAAAATAAAGCAATCAGCTATGTTGTATATTAATAAGTAGAATCTATCCCAGTACTATTTGGATACCCAATGAGAGCGATACCGTTCAAGCTTGATACTTATAATAAAACGGACACATCAAGAATCGCAAACACAGCAGGACCCTGGAAAACATCTCCTTTGTAAAAGAGGACTTAATGGGCAGTTACATGGCTCTCATGCCTGATGAGGTCTATGTAACTGAGGCAATGAGACCTTTTTGGACACTGGTAGCAGAATGAATTCCTACAGTTGGTGAGCTCAGTCTGTGATACAGTACTAGACACCCAAAGTGTGGATTTCCCTATATCATAGGGCATTAAAGGAAATGACACTACAAAAACAATACCAGCCAAAAATGTTACTATATTGAAGTAGACACAACAAATACCAGCCTTCAAATTTTCAGGGTGGACATAGGCGGAATATATTAAACCACATATTATCCTACAAAACATACAAAAAATAGGCACACCACAAGAATTAAAGGATTATAGAATACTGTATTCTATCCCAGCGATTCAGAATGAGTGAAGTACATTTCAAAAATTAGACATAGGCCGGGCGGTGGTGGCACACGCCTGTAATCCCAGCACTTGGGAGGCAGAGGCAGGCGGATTTCTGAGTTCGAGGCCAGCCTGGTCTACAGAGTGAGTTCCAGGACAGCCAGAGCTACACAGAGAAACCCTGTCTCGAAAAACCAAAAAAAAAAAAAAAATTAGACATGAGAACTTACCATATTATTTTTATTATTAACGACAAAGTCCACAATATAAAGAATGGATGATGTCAGACTGGGCAGCCCACAATCCCGAAGCAAATATGCACCATATGATTGGGGGATCATGGATATTATTTATTATTTGCCCATGACCAGGAAATTATGACACAATTCAGAACACTTAATATACCATGTCTAGTAAATAGAGGCAACATAAAATATAATGATACTATACAGATTAAGTTTAAAACAGCCCACTATCCTAGGGGATGGATTATACCGCCACCAGATAAACCAAAACTAGAAAGAGCTCCTTTTATTGGATGAAACACAACATTACCAGCACAAATCACTCTCTTGCCAAGAATTAGACCCATCCAGTTAAAAAATTAATTTAATGGTATTACAACTGCCTAAGACATATTGCCCAGATGGATTTTCTTGTGAGCTACAATATCCCTCAGTGGATAAATTCAGAAGAAAACCCCTACAAATGGTAGCAGCAGGAGCTTTTGTGGTTGGAGCAATCCTCAGAGGCATTATGTGGAGGAGTAGTGGTAGCCATTATTCAACCTATTAAAACTGAACTCTAGCATATACAAAAGCCCATCCAGAAACAGCCAAAGCATTACACGCAGCATCACAACCAACTGATGCATTGCATACGATAGTTAATGCCATGGAAACAGAGATACAGGTATTCCAGGAAACATACAGCTAGAAATATAAAAGTTCTTTAATCTCATTACCACTACTCATAACCTGATTATGTGCCAAGTTTATAAATCTAAAGAAGTAAGTATAACTAGAGAATTAGACATATTGTTTACAATAGGAATGGGCAGACAAACCCCTGAATTTCAAACTATTCTGGACACTGAAAGAATGTCTTACAAAAATATCTCCACTTCATTTTTCAATTACATTCTAATTGTATTTGTATGCCTACCATTGTATCTGTGAAAATTACCACAAAAATCTTTAATTTTTTAAATTTTTCTGATGAATTTCCATTACTTTATAAGTAATATGTTATACGAAATCTTCAGTTTTGTCAGAAAATGTCTCCATTTCTTTTCCAATTATGTGATAATTCTATTTGTATGCCTATCATTTATCTGAGCTTTTTCCAAAAAAAAAAAAAAAACTTCAATTTTATCAGTTATCATATGTAATTCTCAATTTTATGATACATATGTTAGATTAAAATCTTCAGTTCTACCAGAAAATATCTCCATTTTCTTTTTCAATTATATTCTAATTATATTTGGATGCCTATCATTTTATGAGTTTTTTTCAAATAAATCTTCAATTTTTTCAGTTACCCTATGTAATCCTCAATTTTATCATGCAGATTTTAGATGAAAATCTTCAGTTCTATCAGAAAATATCTCTACTTCCCTTTTCATTTATATTCTAATTGTATTTGTATGCTGACAATTTTATCTGAGTTTTTTTCCAAATAAATCTTAAATTTTATCAATTATCTTATTTAATCCTCCATTTTATCATACATGTTAAATGAAAATCTTCAGTTCCTTACACAAATGTCTCCTCTTCCTTTTTCAATAATACTCTAGTGGTATTTGTATGCCTATGCTTGTATCTGAGTTTTTGTTTTACAAAATATCTTCAAGTTTATAAATTATCTTATATTATCCTCAATTTTAACATACATATGTTAGATGAAAATTTTTAGTTTTATCAGAAAATGTCACTAATCTGAGCACAAATATTTTTTAGATAATGCACAGAATAGATACATGGGTAAACATATATTGTATAAAACACCATATACACAGGAGGAAACCTGGTTGGCACCAATTGACCACTTCATATGGATAAATTTTAATAACACACCACCATACATCCCTTTGGAACAACCTTACAGACTAGGACCCAACACATATGTATGTCCACATGTACCCATAGAATAAAGAGCATTGGCATATCCCACTATGCTTCAGACTGTACAAACCCTGGGTAACTATACATTCTTGCACCAATAATGAAACTATAGATAGATGCAATTATTTAAGCGAAACAAGCATGGATGATAATCTCGTAGAATGGAGTATGACTAGAGGATGCTATCTAGTACATAATTGTTCCCAGATGGTAGCACACAATGAGACGAGAATAACCACAGTAAACTACCAAGGGAAAAAAATCACTTCTTGTCAGACACACAATTTGATTTTGAAATGGAGAAAGGCCACATGGATAAATTCGTTAAAACCATTAGGGAAATCGACGAGACGGCAGAGCACAATGAGACACAACTACAGAGCATACGTCAAACACGCTTGAACCAAGAAAGATCATTGGTGCATAAGACAGCAGAATTGAACAATATGGTAGGCCTACTCAGAGCAGACATTTGTAAGGACTGGAATGAGGAATTGAGAAAAATGTGGCATGTGGGACCAATTAGCTAGGATTGCTCAGTTTGAATTTGTGTGCTATTCTGTATATACTTGGTTTCATTGGTTGAAAGAAGTGTTTTGGTTTGTGATATTTTGCATTTTCTTGTACTAACCATAAGAATAATAAGTTTGTTTCTTTTTAGACATGTCTGTAATTAAGAAAAGCCAGAATTTCTAATAGCATTGTATTTAGGGATACACTTGGGGTGCCACCTGGAAAACTCTGTAGCCAGATACTTTTTTGTTAATCGTTTCCATAAAACTATAGAGCCATAGAAAGATTTGCTTAGCAGATTGCATATGTTCACTTAGAACTCCCCCAAAATTGTACTTATTGTACACCTCATTAATCATGATGAACCTCCGGGCCCACTGGAGGAAGACTTTTACTTTGTATGGTAGTAAACCATGTTTATTTCCGCTTGCCAATGACCAGATATCCACTATATAAGGAACCAGTTAGACAGGCTTAGTCTCTGTGTTTGCAGGCTATATAAACAAAGGCAGCCATTATCAATATCTTTGCAAAGCTCTGATCATACAAGATGGTGAATCCACAAAAGCCTTTCTCCATGGAGACTGGTATGGAACAGTCTCCCATACCGCCCTATGATCCAAAAATGTTAGAAGCAGATTGTAGCAGACATTTGGTAAAACCATTTCTAGAGGAAAGCCTGTTCCAACTTAATGCTTATATTACATGGAAAACCCTCCAGTCACGATTTAACAAGTGTAAAAGGTGTAACCTACCACCAAGACTGGAGAGGCTAACTTTAAGATTAGACCATGATACATGCTTTGTCAACCTGAATATTATAGAAGACGTGATGCATGACTCTGGTACCCCTGGCCATTGTGGCCTTGTGAATCCCTGAGAGCCTGAGTGCCTTGAGGATTCAAAGGATGGAATGCAAAGGAGCATGGAAATAAGATGAGTTGGATGTTTATAGCAAGGAGCAGTTAGCTCATGTCCACTGTATGTAGTAGATCAGAGTTGGGTGAGCAGCCAGCTCATGTCAGCTGCGTGTGGCATATAAGAATGAAGCACTATGTAATGATGTAATGCTAGAGTGTGATTGGCTGGAGTGTGACTGCCCCTTGTAGATAACAAAAGCAGAGGTCCACAACAGGCAAGCTGAGGTCCTGATGTTGCAACAGTGAAGAGGTTTGTGCTGTCTTGCTCTCTGACCAGAGGACAACTGACCATGCTGCCCTGGCTGTGTCAAGATAGAAGATCTAGAGAAAGGAGCCAGCGCCCAATACACACCTAGTGATGGACAGATTGTGAGCCTTGCCTGCGAGCCTCTCTGCCACTTGCTTCTGTGTCAGGTACTTCATGTGTGTGTTGTGGACTGAAGCTTGTCATTGTAGTGAATAAACCTTGAGATCAAATGGTATCTGGACTCTCATGACAAGGTACAAGTATTTGCATAGAAAAAACATTGTGAAGACTCTGCATAAAGGGTACTAACAGAGGACATTACTCATTGGGTAGAGCTTTCTAAGATATTTGTTTTCTTTTATATACATTATTTAATATTTTTCTGCAATGGGCAATATGCAAAAATATCATCAGTCTAGAGAGATGGACTTTGGAGCCTGGTAGTAGTAGGTTATCCATGTCACAGGCAAATCATATAGCACAAAGGTTACCTCAGATAGCAGGGCTGGCCATGCTTACTTCCTGCTTTGATTGACCTAACTAGTTAGATCCTGGTGCCTAGGTTTCCTGTGTTACATAGAATTCATGGGGATTCTTAAACCTGACTTGCCTCATGGATTGTTAAGGATTCCATCTCTTTCCTAGAATATGATTCTATATAGAGATAGATATTTGTTTTTATTTGTGTGTGTGTGTGTGTGTGTGTGTGTGTGTACTTGTGAACCAGAGACATGAGTTCAGGAGCCTGAGGAGATCAGAGGGGAGTTGGATTTCCCCTAAGGCTAGAGTTGAGGCAGTTGTAAACTGCCTAATGACTCTTCTCAAGAGCACTTTTATTTGTTTTTGAAATAGGATTTCTTTGTGTACATTAGATAGCCTTAAACTCAGGGATCACTTGACTCTGCTTACCCCACTTACCCCCATGCTTACTCTTAACTGTGAGCCATCTCTCCTACTCAGGAGACAACCTATTATTATTATTATTATTATTATTATTATTATTATTATTTATTTCTTTTAGACAGGGTTTTTCTGTTTTCCTCTGGCCCTCCTAGAACCTACTTTGTAGACAAAGCTGGCCCGAAACCATTGAGCCAGACTTTAAAGAGGTGTTGATGCATTAGAACAATCCCTCATCCAATCTGAGGAGTACCTTTATAAGTTCAGATAGTCAAGAATACCCAAAGAACAAAAGCCACTGGAGACCATGAGGATAAGACAGTCATCTACTAGCCAATAGAAAGGACATCAAAGCCGGGCGTGGTGGCACACGCTTGTAATCCCAGCACTTGGGAGGCAGAGGCAGGCAGATTTCTGAATTTCAGGCCAGCCTGGTCTACAGAGTGAATTCCAGGACTGCCAGGGTTACAGAGAAATCCTGTCACGAAAAACCAAAAAAAAAAAAAGAAAAGAAAAGAAAAAGAAAAAGAAAGAAAGAAAGAAAGGAAGGAAGAAAGAAAAGAAAAGAAAAGAAAAGAAAAGAAAAGAAAAGAAAAGAAAAGAAAAGAAAAGAAAGGACATCAAACAGGCTGATACCTTAGCCTTGGCCTCCAAACTTGGAGAACTGTAGGAAGTACATTTCCCTAGATAAAGCCACCTGGGCTGCGATATTTTGTCATGGTTGTTGTAGGACATAGGACACAAATACAAAGATATTCACTATCTTCAACTTTTGTCTGTTGAAACATGGAAATATTTCAGCCAAATCATTGTCACAAACAGTGTGTCTTCTTCATTCCAAATACCTTTCTTCAACAAGTATATTTAGGGTGGGAAAGATGGCTGAGTAGTTTAAGAGCACTGACTGCTGTTCCAGAGAACCCGGGTTCAATCCCAGCACCCACGTGGCAGCTCACGACTGTCTTTAACTCCAGTTCCAAGGGATCTAACTCCCTCATGTTATGTTATGTTATGTTATGTTATGTTATGTTATGTTATGTTATGTTATATTATATTATATTATATTATATTATATTATAATAATATATTATAATATATTATATTATATATACATAAAATTAAATAAATTGTTATGAAAACAAGTATCTCCTTGGCAAAACGATCTCTGTTTATGATTTCATGTAATTATATGCTTCCTACACTCTATTTCAGAACATAAATTTGTTCAGTAGAAAATAGGTGCTTAATCAATAATTCAGTGATTCAGCCTTGAAGTCGAGATGGCCGGTAACATGATGCCACCATTATATGTACCAGCTGAAGAGTCACCATTTAATTTGTTCTGCATTTCCTGTACCAATAATGGGCAAGCCTGGGCTTATTTCTTTTATTTTTATTTTTGAGTGATGCCTTGAGATTTTAGGTAGTCGCTGTAACCCTGAGCTATACCACCAGGATGCAGCTTGTTTTCCTGTTTACCAATCATGTTTGATTGGCTATTTTGGCAGTTCGTTTGCTGAGTAATTGCTAGGAAAATGTGTCAAATTCTGTTACTTATGAGGAAAATGACAATTCAGACTCTCACAGTATCGCTCCACAGTAATGGACAAGTCGCGAAGACAGACCGACACTTCTCCATGCTGACAAGGATACAGTACAACTGAAATCTGTCACATGTTGCTGGTGAGAATACAGACATGGCAGTGACTAGCAAACAGGATGACATCGGTTTTGTCTGTTGGTTTTGGCCTGGGGATCGAACCCAGAGAGAGCCCCACATGCGGTGAGGTAGCACCAAGCTGCATCCTCAGCCCTGACATTATCTTTAAAAGTTAGATTTGTTGCTATGCACTCCTGAAATTCTACTTCCAGTTATCTACACATAGGAGATGAAAGCTAGCCCAGGAGGAAGGCATGCATACATATAACAGCCCCAAGTGAAAACAGCTAAATGCCCATCACTGTTGCACGGGTAAGCCAAGTGTAATAGATCCACACCATGCAAACCCACCCATCAGTGGCTGAGCAAGGGCCTAGCAAATTCAAAGCCAGGCTCCAAGGCCAGAACTGCAAACAAACTGACAGCAAGAAGCCATCTCATTAATTAGTTAATTAATTAATTAATTAATTAATAAAAGCTGTGTTGACATAGATAAAACCAAAATATCTCAAAGGTATGACTTTAAGAGAAAATTCAATCAGAAAAAAAAAAACGGTATAAATCTTTATATGTAAAACTACAATAGCTGGATATGGTGATGCATTGGAGGTGGAAGCAGGAGACTTAGGAGTCCAAGGTTATCTTCAGCTGCGTCGTGACTCTGAGGGATGCTGGGGCTACATAAGACCCTGACTCAAAATTAAATTAAGCCTTCGAACAAACAAATAAAAACCTCTGATAGCAAAAAGCAGATCAGTGGTTGCCCACAGCGAAGTCGGGAGACTAAATATCTTCTAGTCAGCTTTTTGTGACTGCGTCAGGTGCTAGAAATAAATTACGAAGAGCAAGCACACGAGGCTCTCAGTATTGGAGCGCCTGGTCTATGATCGGCCATTGCACACGGCTGGGAGCAAGAGAACAAAGATGAAGGGCTGATATCCCACAATTCCCCTTGAGAGCATTTCCCCGATGACCTAAAACCTTTCATGGGGTTTCACTTTTTTTTTTTTTTAAGGATTCTGAAGAAAATAAAAGGTCAAAAATATGAAACAAACCCCTCCACTCTCTGGTAATCTGACCCTGACTGGGCCTGACCCAGTAACTCGTGATACCCTATATGATCAGTTAAAACCAATCTTCCTAGTGCCTCACCCCAGATGGACCGTCTCCGGAAAGACAAATGGTGCCAGAAACTTTACTACCTCACAAGAGAAGCTGCCTACTTCAAGTAGAACGCCTGGGAGTCAATGACAGGTGACTTTATTTAGCTGCTGTAAAAAGGACTCTATTCCCCTCAGGCAGGGCCCTCTGTCTCTCTCTAGCATCTTCCAATAGCTAGGAACCAAGCATTTAATACATGGACCTTTGAGGGACTGTCTAGATCCATATATATATATATATATATATATATGTATATGTATATATATATATATATATATATACGTACTGATACGAGCAAAGTGTCTTCCCATTTTGATTTTTTTTAGCTGAAGTATTAATTAAAAAGTGTGTGTGTGTGTGTGTGTGTGTGTGTGTGTGTTCATAAATGTGTGGAGGTCACATTAGGTTCTCTCCCTCCACTATGTTGTGGAGATTAAACTCATGTGAAGTTTTGGTGACATGTGACTTTATCTGTTTGAGCCATCTTGCTGGCCCTGAAGTATATTTTTTTGTATGCAGCATCAGCGCTGTCACAATAGTCTTTGATTCAGTTATTCTGCATATGTATAAAGATATTTACGAATTCTGGCAAGTACAGTTTGTTTTGGGTAGCTAAAATTAGGATTTTTCACAGAAGGTAATTATGAGTTAGGTATGCACCACATTTAACTGCAGGCCTCTTTTTTTAGGAAAAACATCAAATTTTTCAAAAATTGTATTTGTATTGGAACCACAAAAATCCCTAATTTTTTCAGTCTTGACTCCATTTATTTAACTTTCAAGAAGACAAATTTTTAAAAGAAAACCTTCGATTTTATGGACTAGATGGGAAAAACAGGAACAGTAATCAAGATGAGCTGGTTTTCTATCTGAGGCAAAGGATAGTGACATGCATGTGACACCAGTGACCTATAGGGATTTTGTTGTGCTTACTGTTTTCAAACAGGATCTGGACGTATAGCCTAAGTTGGCTTTGAACTCACGACCCTCCTGCTCCTGCCCCCACGTATCATCATGCCCTCTAGGTTTTCTTCGTCCCATATACACCATCACTTTTTCTACATACCCACAAGAACAGAAACACCTATCACTGAATGACAAGTTGTCCCACTGCAGCTACCCATTCTGAATGTCACACTGGAGGTCTTCACATTTCTGCATACAGGTCTTTGTTAGAGATAAGTGTTACAAATTTTTCTCCAGACTGTGGCTTCCTGTTCATTTCCTTACTTTTGTTTTTGAAGAGTAAGGGTGTAGAATCATGAAACAGGCAAATAGAAGAGGCTATTTTTACACTTAATACTTTTGGTGTCCTGTCGAAAATGAGTTATTTTCTTTAAAAGAAATATTTACTCTCTTGTGTGTTTGTGTGTATATGTGTGCACGCACACCGTCAGATCTAGAGCTCCGGGTGGTTAGAGGCTGCCTGACGTGGGTGTTAGGAACTGAATCCCGGTCTTCTGGAAAGAGGAGGAAGCACTCTTGAGCTATTCTCAAACCCCCAAAGGGAGACACTTTCTTAAAAGCACTTGGTGATCACAGTATTAATTGTGATGGAGTCTGGGATATAATCTTTTTTTCTTTTAAAGTTAGTGCTTTGTGTATTTGGTAAGAAAATTTGCCTACCCCAAGGCTAGAAAGCCAGTGTCCTATCTTATTTTCTAAAAGTATTATAATTCTGTTTGGCTATATGTTTAATCTCCAATTACTCTTGGTGACTAATGTGAAGTAGGGGTTGGAGAAGTTAATTCTAACCCAGCCCAAGCACCTTATTTACTGTCTGTGTCTCATTTACATATCTGCAAAGGATTGTAAATCTGCCTCCGAGAGTAAACATTTGAGTTAAATAAGTCAATAGAATTCATCACACCGTAGGTTTTGAATAAGCAGTTCAATCGACATCGTCTTTGATTTTAGCGCATCCTTGGAAAATGATCCAAAATCATCCTCCTGCTCATTTTCCTCATTTCCAACTATGAGGCAAGCCCCCAGTTATTATTGATACAGATCCTAGCGCCGCCCTCAGAGTCCTATGATGGCACTTGGTACACACTGTATCCGCTCTTGGAGTTTGTCCTGTCTGTCATGTTAAGATAAAGCTTGATGAGAGGATAGGACCAGTGTGCCCGGGGGTGGCTAGCAAGTGCTGAGACTTGGGTTGTTCGAGTTCGACAGAGTTCGACGCTCACCACCTTTCCTAACTTCACAGTTGGACTTGACATTTAACCTGGACTTCGACCGTGCTGTGATCCGTGCCTCTCTCTGCCTGGATAGCGACTCTGTCGGTGGTGGTGCGCTGAGCCTCAGGCGTCTCTGATGCCTGAGCTCCTCAGTCACACCACTCACCACTTTCCTCCTTTCTCTCCATTAGTGGTTCCTACCTAGTGAGGTACAGACCTCCAGAAGGCTTTGAAAATGCGTGGGCGGAGAGGTACAGTTTATACCAACTGGTCCTGGGCGGGCAAGACTCAACGAAGGAAAAAGAAAAGAAAAGAAACCATGCAAGACCCTTAGGATAATTCTTACAGATCTGGCTGCCAAGAGGTCTCCCTCCAAAATGTTGACTGAATCCTGATTATCTCTAGACCCATTTCAACTTGCCTCCTCCTCCAGACTTTGTGGGGTCGGAAAGCAGTCAGACACGGGAGTCAGTCTGGAGCAAGAATGAAGTTCAGACGTGTCCAGTCCCGGAAAGCCTTGTCTGCAGGAGCAGGACTGCTTCCTCCTTGCTGTGGGCCCGCATGACCCAGTGCACATAAGCCTGGTGACCCCCCATCTCTGCCACCCTTGAGGTGGTCACATAACCTGGTGGCCAAATTACAGGCTAAACTTCCTCTTTCCCTATAAGGACATGTCCATCAAGAACTGGGAATTCCTCTTCATGCAAATGAAGCATCCTCAGCACCTCAGCCCTGGCCAATAATGTAAGCTCAGCCCCAACCCCCCTACTTACCTCCCAAGGGGTTCACCTTGCTCACCACTGATAAAGAAAACTGTTTCACTGAAAACCATCTTCGGAGAAGGCTGTTCCATACTCATACAGACCCCGTGTGAGTCCCACAGGTGAGTTCCTGTCTCACCCACCTGCCCGGCTAAGCTTCATTCCTTTGAGTCCAGCCTAGTGCACAATGGTGCCTGGACACCCCAAGTTGGCAAAACTCGGTATGCCCCAGCCTCAGGTCACCTCTCTGCAGAAGGCACCTGTTTTCCTGCCTTTCTTCTCTTCTTGGAATAAAAGCCTGTCAGGGAACACTGGGGGCACTTTGGCCTCGGGAAGCAAGTCTTCAGGGGAACTCTATCCAGCATTCCGAGAGCACAGTGCTACATTTGCTGAGCCACCCGGTCCCAAACAAACACACAAACAAACAAACAAACAAAAAATAGATTTAGTCAGTTGAGCTGTTGAGATTCCTTTAGAAGTTATATTGGAGAGAGAAACAGTTGCTCTTCTGTAAGGCTGAATGTGTGTGTGTGTGTGTGTGTGTGTGTGTGTGTGTGTGTGGTATGTATGTATGTATGTATGTATGTATGTGTGTATGTATGCTGCCTGTGAGACTGCTGCGAGCAGGGGTGGTGGTATTTGCTATTTCACCAGCATCTGACCCTGGCCTGGAACCCAGGATAGCAAGAGTCAGGAGAGAGCAAAAAACAAACCTACACTCGCACCCCATCCTGCTCCGACAGCCACTGTGATTCATGTACCAGGCCATTAATCCGGTAAGAAGCCACTAACCGGACAGACAAAACCGGAAACGAACCTGTGAGGGTTGTCAGTCATTCCCGCTAGCATCTTTGTGTCTTGGAAAGTGAAGGCGTCTGTGGAAAGCACCCGGAACGCCAGCCTCCAGTAGCAACCTGGGAAATTTGACTCAACTGCTGATAAATTGAGGGCTTATTTTAGACAAGTGGCGCAGGGAAGAATAGAAAGACTGGGGTTGACCCTTAGGAGATCAAAACTGGAGAGACGGCTCAAGGTCCGCTCTCCTTGCTTGGTCCTCGGCCAGTCCTGAAAAGCAACCCTTAATGAATCCCCCAGACCTCCTTAATGAATCCCCAGGCTGGTGCCTCTTCCCTGCTACCTGGACTAATCCTACCCCAGTTTCTGTTTTTTAGCACTGGGGATCGAATCGGCCTTGGGGACACTGGGTATACAGCTGAACCACACCCCAGGTCTTCTTGTCTTGTTCTTAGCTAGAAGTGAACACCAGAAGATTTTCTTTCCTAAAAGCAATACAATCCTATCACGGATTTTTTTTGTTTTTGTTTTTTTGTTTTTTTGTGAGACACAAAACAAGTTTATTGGATGGGAGTTTGTTTGCTTGTTTGTTTGTTTGTTTTGGTTTTTCGAGACAGGGTTTCTCTGTGTAGCCCTGGCTGTCCTGGAACTCACTCTGTAGACCAGGCTGGCCTCGAACTCAGAAATCTGCCTGCCTCTGCCTCCCAAGTGCTGGGATTACAGGTGTGCGCCACCACGCCTGGCTAGATGGGAGTTATGAGCAAGCAATATTAGCTCCTTTCAGACCCTCTAGGTAGGATCCATTATTATTATTATTTATAGCGAGTGGAGCTCATGTGAAAGCTAAGAGCAAGAAAGCAAGTTTACTCCATAATTATTCTACTGTTAAGTTTCCTCATAATTTATCTTTCTTAAAAACATAAACCAGGTCAGATAGAGTTTACCATTAGCCTGCCTTTTTGCTGATTATTTTTTTTATTCTTTTTTTAAAAATTGGATATATTCTATATTTACAATTCATTTCCCTTTTTCTGGTTCCCCACCCCCCAAAGGTCCCACATGCCCTTTTCCCTCCCCCTGCTCCCTCATCCACCCCTTCCCACTTCCCTGTTCTGGTATTCCCCTGATGCTTTGGTCCATTCTAGTACCAGTGTCCACTCCTTTCTTCTTGTCAGACATCACTTGGTATGTGATTTATGTCTTTGGTGTCCCAAGATTCTAGGCTAATATCCACTTATCAGTGACTGCATACCATGGTATTCCTTTGAGACTGGGTAACCTCACTTAGTATGACGTTCTCCAGCTCCATCCATTTCTCTAAGAATTTCATGAATTCATTGTTTCTAATGGCTGAATAGTACTCCATTGTGTATATACACCACATTTTTTGTATCTATTCCTCAGTTGAGGGACATCTGGGTTCTTTCCAGCTTCTTGCTATTATAAATAAGGCTGCTATGAACATAGTGGAGCATGTATACTTATTGCATGCTGGGGAATCTTCGAACTAATCCCATGCCTCCTATCGGATCACCATGGAGTAAGAGTGTTCTTCAATAGCAACAAAAACAACAGAAAATCCTCTTACACGTGGAGGCTGAACAATATTCTACTCAATGATACCTTCGTCAAGGAAGAAATAAAGAAAGAAATTAAAGATTTTTTAGAATTTAATGAAAATGAAGGCACAACATACCCAAATCTATGGGACACAATGAAAGCAGTGCTTAGAGGAAAACTCATAGCCCTGAGTGTCTCCAAAAAGAAACAGGAGAGAGCATATACTAGCAACTTAATGGCGCACCTGAAAGCTCTAGAACAAAAAGAAGCTATTTCACCCAGGAGGAGTAGAAGACAGGAAATCATCAAACTCAGGGCTGAAAGCAATCAAGTTGAAACAAAGAGAACCATACAAAGAATCCCTCTGGTTTTAAGGAAGAAACTCAAGCTCCGTACTAAGGCCCTTCGCTTCATTACCCTGCCAGGCACCCTCTTGCTGGTTTCTAGGTGTATTAGCTCCTTTTCCAGTTACCATAGTAAAATATCTATAGACTGGAGTTCTGGGTACTTTCTACATACTCCTTCACTTTCAAATACACAGAGATGCTAGACATAAACAACTTAAGGGAGAATGAGTCTCTTCTGGCTCACAGCTCAATGTCACAGTCCATCATAGAGGGGGAAGTCAAGTCATCAGGAGCTCCAGGCAGTCACAAAGCAGAGGGCAATGCTCAGTCCACTTTCTGGTTTACAAGCAGCCTAGGGAATGGCAGGCGCCCCCTGCGGGGGCAGTGGGCAAACCTTGTCATTCCAGTTAACCTAATCACCATGATAATCCCTGAACAGGCGTCTGGAGGCTTGCCTCCCCGGTGATTCCAGATTTCATTCAGTTGACACCAGAGACTAAAGATCATACCGGACCTCTATCTTCCAAGTAGCTGTTCCCCCTACACTATGCCCCCAACCCTCATTCTGCTAGCTAAGACTTCAAGACACACACCCCGGCCCCATCTCCTCTTACTACCCCCTGGGTGAAGGTGTCTCCCACCCGTTCTTTCTCCTCTACCACGTGCACTAAGCCCGAGTCCTACTTGTCTGGTGACCCAGACTGCAAGAACTCAGATTCCTCTTTGCCCACTCAGCACCTGGTGGAGTCCCAGGCACCTGCTCCATGCCCAGTGTTTGCTGACTGGACTTGACTGAGTGCTCCTGCGAGGTCATAATAAATAAGGCCAGAATGGCTTATTCAGGGACAGCTGCGATGTGCATTTATCTCTATGTAATCCCTGCTTCGCTTCTAAAACTGCACTTAGAAAAATTGTCACGGGCAATTGAACACCTCATCGTTCCAGACTGATGTATGGGAGTGGTACGTTCTCAGGAAGGAGACGAGGTTTCTTATCGGTGAGGAAATCAAAACACAACTCTCTGGTGTGATGCTGCCTCTCAGTGACACTGGTGTTCAAGTGGCACATGTAAAGAAGGGGTGTGTCCTAGCAGATTGAATATTTACATAAGTCTGAGAGTTTACAACTTCGTGATTTCGTTAAAACACTTTGCCTTATTTTGACTTAACAAGATTAAAAATCCGTTTCCATGGCCTGCTATGAAAAGAATGCCACAGTTGGCAGTTAAAGACCTATTCGCTGGGGCTGCCGCGATGGATCAGCGTCAAGAGGGCTTCGTCGATCTTCCAGAGGGCCTGAGTTCAGTTCCCAACTTCTCTGCGGAGCAGCTCCAATCCTCTGCTCTAGCCTCTGCTGAAGGGCCACTGCCCACACGTGGCAGCTACTCATACACACATGCACACTCACAGAAACAAACAAGCAAACTGTCCTCTCACAATCCTGGAGGCCAGAGATCAGAAATCAAGGTGCCAACAATCTGTCTCATCCCGTGAAGGATCTAAGAGATCCTTTTCCAGCTTGGGTGACTTCAGACAGCCTTTGGCCTATGACGGCATCACTCCAGTATTTATGTTTTCCAGGACTTTCTCCTCTCCTGCTCTTACAGGGATTCTTGGCATTGGACTAAGGTGATTATCGGAATAGTCCCGAGTGACCTAATCTTGAGACACTTAATTATGCCTGTAAAGAGTTGGTTTTTTTCCAAGTGAGGTCATATTGACGTAAACAGAGTTTGGGGGCCGCAGTTCACCCCTCTGTCAGTAGTCGTTTTTTGGTTGTTTTTTGAGACACGGTTCCCAGCCCAAGCTGATCTCCAACTCCTCGTTTATCTGAGGATGACTTAAGCTCCCGCTTCTCCTCTCTCTACCTCAGGTGCTGAACTGCAGGTACACGCCACCACACCTGGCAAACTAGTCATTCTGAATGCCATATATCCGCCAACACCACGAGGATGATGCCAGCTCGCCTTATTATTTTATCTTAATGGCGAAGAGCCACCTAGCTTACTCAAGAGTGCTGGTCTTTGGTTTGGAAGGGACCACAAGTTGGGAAGCCCGAAGTGTCAACTGTAAATAAGGACGTCACCTACTGGTTGCTTATCTTCTCACATGGCGGGACTTAGAGGTGACCCTGAGTGCAGAAAAAGACAAAGCAGCACAAGTAAGAGACAGGAGCGTATGCACCTGTCAGCACATTCAACAGCATAAAGCGCTGTTCAGACGTGGCTTCCTTCCAGACTGGAGTGGCAGCTTACTTACCTGTCAGTGTGGGGACTCACACACGCCTTCACTTACTGAAACACTATTATTTGTTCCTAGGTGACAGCAGCTGGGAATAAAATGGTGAGCCAGCAGGATCATGGTCCCTTTCAGTTATCAATCCCCTCTTCTTGGATTGTTACATGGGTAGAAGGCACGAATTCAAAGAGGGGGTCTCCTATAGCAGTTAGCTTTATTACTAGGCTTAAACCCTGTTTAAGATCCAAATGTCCAATTACAGCAAGATGACTGGCACTTGGTCTTATTTGTGGACGATCTCTCGCTCTGAAGTAGTTGTGGGACTGCTGGGTCTTCCGTTCTGGTACTTTTCCCGTCCTCATCTAGCTCGGGTAACTCTTCACACCTCAACCGGGCTCAAATCTCTGCCTTTTCAAAGCAAAAGGAAGGAAGGGAAAATTCTGAATTCTAATTCTAAGAATGGCCCAGTGAGACCTCAAACTTTCTTGGACCAAAGCTGCTCTTTCCAATGGTATTGGGAAACATTGTTTAAGTCTCACGATTTTTTTTTAAAAAGTGTATTAATTTTGTATGTAGCGTGTTTTACCTGTCTGTCTGTCTGTGCATCCCCTGCCTACTTGTGGAGATCAGACAAAGGTGTCCGATCCTTTGAAACTCGAGTCTCAGATGGTTGTAAGCCTCCATGTGGAAGCTGGGGTTGCACTTCCTGTCCTTTGCAGGAGCAGTGAGTGGTCTTAACTTCTGAGCCAACTCTTTAGCCGAGGTCTTGGGATGGTTAAGCCCAAACACAGGCATCCTCCCTGCTCCTTATCTGCTGTGTCCTCTGTCCAAGGGCAATAGGTTGGAGAACGCTAAAAGGTTTACCCCATACAGATGTTACTACAATGTTTTCCTGAATACACAGTACCTATAAAGATGCACTGTTCCTCTGATGTGTACGTTTTTTTTTTAATTGTTTCAGCTAGGCTTGGAATTTTCTTTGATGTTTTTATCACTGGCCATTTGCCTGCTCCTTCATGGTTCAAACACACACACACACACACACACACACACGCACGCACGCACGCACGCACGCACGCACACGCACGCACACACAACATCATGAGATGTTCCTAAGCCCTAAAGAACTTGGGATGTATTTTTCAAAAGTACATTTTCCAACATTCAAGAAGTGTTGTGAAACCGCCCTCCCAACCCCCTGCATTTGCCTAGGGGCAGATGATTGAACGCTCTCCTCGCGATAAGTGGATACCTGGAAAGCTGATGTGCGAGCCCCCCCCCACACACACACACACATTGTTATTGCATAGTGCTGCTTCAGAGGAGGAAGCTAGTTAGGGGGATGGTTTCCGTCTAACATTTTACGCCTGCTGGAGTAAGCCAAAACACCCCATGTTCTTTGTATTCGAAGGTGACACCAGTACCAGCTCGGCTGTCAGGTGCTGTCAGTCCCCAGCGTTGGAAGCAATGTGTCATTATGCTTTTAGTTTGCTCAGCATGTCTTTGAAGCCTGGCTGGGCTGTCTCTTCCACAGCTCACTGTTCAGCCAAATTGCACTATTTCAGCAGGAAGTCAGCTAACTACTTAAAAGCTAGTGGGACAGTCCTTTTCCTTGTTGAAGATTTAAGCCTCTGCTTTCCAAAGTGTATCTCAAAGAAACGGCATCAACATCCCCCGGGGGTCACAGTAGATTCCTGTGCCTCATCTGCAGACCAATGAACTCTGAAACTCTGGAAACAGACTCAGGTGAACTGCACTTGAAACAAGGTCCCATGGTGACCCTTCTACCCTGATGGGCCTGATGCCTGAGTTGAGGGGAACCCCACACTCAGCACCCCTGCTTGGCAGACTCATCGGTCTCTGTTTACACATGGGGCATCAACAATCTTCAGATGCCAGTTGCCAGAGTGTGTCCACAGGGAAGGCACATTCATCTGATGTAAGCCTTCCTCTCAACACTTTTCCCTTTAAATAAAACCCTGCACAATCAAATCATGTCTCCCAAAAGGACCAGGTAGATCCTGAAAACAACCATACTCCAAAGGTAAATGTATTCTGAAAGAAGACAAGTTGGAATAATGAGGGCTAAATTATGTGTAATCTTCAACAGCAAGAAAAAAAAAACCTTTCAATTTGGGGAATAGAGAGACCCTTCCTGGTGTATATTAAGAAAACACAAACAATGACCTGCTGGGATCATCCTTCTGGGATTTTTAGTTTTTGTTTTTGTTTTTCAGACAGGACATCTTGGCTGCCTAGCAAGTCCTATATATTCACATGTCCCTGTGAGTATGTCCCCAGTGCTGGAGCCTGTGTGACCATGACTGGCATTTTATATACATTCATAGGGACTGAGCTAGGTCCTCAAGCACTGAACTGCTGTCATTCTACTGTCCTCTAATGCTTTTTTTTAATCTGATTTTGTGTAATTATAGATTTGTAGAGATCTCCATCGTGTATGGAGAGATCTCATACATATCCATCTTCCTCAACAGAAATTGGTGTGACTTGTAGTATCATGTCAAAGTCAGGTCGTTAGGAGGAGCTACAGAGATGATTAGTTTTTGCCAGGGTTGTGTGCACGTATGTGTGGTGTGCTCTTTGCGGTGTTGTCAAAGGTGTGGATGAGGAGAGCCACCAAAGGTCCGCTTCCTACCCGCGCCCTTCCATTTCCACCCCCTGCTTAGCTTTAGCCCTGTCTAATCTATTTTCCATCCCTGTACCTCCACACAATCATTTTAATAGCGTTTTAATAGCCTTGAGGCAAACTCCAACCGAGCATTGCTGCCTGCCTGGACCATCCAAGCAGCTCTCAAGATACCAATTACTGTTTTTGTTAACACTCGTTACAAAGTTGCATAAAAATTTTAGTGGTCAAACTATAGCTCCTAAAAGTGTTCTTCCTTGATGCATAATTTTGCTGAGTGTGTGGTTTCCGACCCTATCAATTCTGTGTCACAGGAGAAATATTTGCAAGGCAGCTGGAACAAAGGTTATTTTTTTTTTCTCTGAAGAATTGAAGGAAAATGTTTAGCAAGCATTTTGTCTTCCTTTTTGTTTTGTTTTGTTTTGTTTGTTTGTTTTTGACAGGGTTTACTTTATGTAGCCTTGGCCGCCTTGGAACTAGATCTGTAGACCAGGCTGGCCGGGAACTCAAGGGTGGACTTGCTTCTGCCTCTGGAGTGCTGGGATGAAAAGGCCTATGCCGCCACCACACACCTAACTTTTTTTTTTTTTATTTTAAAATCAGGATCTCACTGCACACTTGCTGCGTAGCTGAGGCTGGCCTGGATCTCCTCATTTTTCTGCTTCCATTTCCTATGCTGAATTTACAGCCGCACTACTCTGCCCAGTCATGGTAAGCAGTTCTTAAAAATGCTATTTTTTGTTCATGAATTTCCACACATGTTCCTTGTTATCGATGTAGTCCATTTTTGTTACAATGACAGAATATCAGAGACTGGGTACCATACTTAGAAGGAGGTGTAGTTTAGCCAGTGACTCTAGAGGCTGGGATGTCAAAGGTTGAGAAGCCGTGTGTAGCGGGGGCTGGTGTTGACACACTGAAGTCCAGACATGACAAACAGTACCACATGGGCGGGCAGTGGGATGCATTGAGCGAAGAGATTGAGCAAGTTGGTTTAAAACAGACCCCACACTGATAACCCATTAACCCATTAACCCACTAATCCATTAATCTTCAAACGGATTAATCCATTGATGAGGAGCAGAGCCCTCCCATCCTAATCCTCTCTTAATGGGTCTACCTCTTAATACCTAACAATAGGGATTACATTTTAAATATGAATGACAGTGGGGCCATTTGGACCAGAGCCGTTATCATTAGCTTTCATCACAAACTCTAATATTACTTTTAAAACCTTACAGATGAGGACAATCTGCAGTTTTCATTTCAGCAGAAGTTCCCATGGAGGACCCGGCTTCCACAAGAGGGATTCTAAACAACGTTGCTCCCAAGAAATTTCTAAGCCGCAGAGACGCTTAGACTTTTCCAGGATGCATCCTTGCGGTTGCCGCCACCCACCCTCCCACGCACCTTGCGATCCTTGTGCTTTATTTAGTTGTTGGCTTTGGTGGTGCTGACGTTGGAGATCAAGCTACAGACAAGTGTGTGCGAGCTGCGCGGGGTAGACTCTAGTACTTCCGGTCAAGTGTGTGCGAGCTGCGCGGGGTAGACTCTAGTACTTCCGGTCAAGTGTGTGCGAGCCTCGCACGGGGTAGACTCTAACACACACAGCTTCCCTGCCTTGTTCCATCCAGCTCCTCACTGGTTCCCATCCTTTTCCTAGCCAGTCCCGCCCACTCCTCTGTAGGGTAGCAATTAGAGTCTAGACCAACTCCGGCCAGCCAGCCCCAGGGATTCCCGTCTCTGCCTCCATCATCCAGAGATGACAGAGGTGAGCCAGTACACCCAGCTTTTCACAGCGCTGGAGAATTTAGGTTCTCATGTGGGCGTGGCAAGCACTTCACTCACTGAGACATCACCCAAGGCCCACCAGCAAGCTTTCAGCGTTTTCAAAAGGTGCCTGAATTTGAAAGAAAGGAAGAAAAAAGAAGGAAAGAAAGAGAAAGAAGGAAAGAAAGAGGAAGAAGGAAAAGGAAAGAAAAGGAAAAGGAAAAGGAAAAGGAAAGGAAACAGGCCTGCCTGCTCCTGGGTAAGGTGGAGGAGGAAGTTTACTGCAGATCTGTGGGAGAGCACAGTTAGAGTCAGGGGCATTTGGGAGCGTCCAGATGAGCTCATGACCAGACTGCGCTGCTGTGCCATGTAGGGAAGGGGAGAGGGGAGAGGAGAAGGGAGAAAGGGGAACCTGGGGCAGCAGCCAGGAGACCCAAAGATACAAAGAGAGCAGGTAGCCAACATGGTTGGGGAGAGCATCCCAGAGCCCCGGACCACCATGATTTGTGATATCAGCAACTCAGCCATTTGTCCCAGGTTTGGAACCTAAGACTACCCTAAAATACAGTGGCTTCAAAGGCTTCAAAATGACCACCATCCATTTTGGTCACAGCTCTGGCCTGGGCTCTGTCCGGCGGTTTTTTTTTTTTAACTACTCCTGACCAGACTCACCAGTGCACCTGAGGTCAGCTCTAGGAAACTAGGTTGCCGTGGCTGTCAGTGCTAGCTGTTGACTGAGACATTACAAAAGTGGGGGGGGGGAGGATCATATGTTTCCCATCATTCAACTGTCTGGAGCAGGTTTGTTCCCACGATGGCACAGAGATTTCAAGTGGGTCAGTGTCTGCCCTTATGTGCCAGCTCTTTGTTTGATTCCACTTTTATCCTGTTGGTCAGACACAGTGGCGTGGCTAGTGCCAGTGACAGAGTGGGACCTGGGAACAGACTTGCATAAGGACACAGACGCTGCGAGCAGGAAGTGTTTGCTACTGGCTTTGAAATCTGAAGACACACGTTCAAGCTGGCCTTTGGAGCTGGCCCGGAAAGGTCTGCCAGGCTCGTGTGTGCCAGCACAGTGGCTCTCTCACTTCCCTCTCTCTGGAACGCTCTCCCCCTCCCCCAGTCTTTGGCCAGACCCCTCTTGTGTTTTGAAATACTTCCTTTATACTGGACGAAGGTCTTCTAGTCACGTGCCTCGACGCTTTACTCAGACCTCGTGAGCTGCCTGCATTTCTTTTCCCACAGATCAGCGGTTTCTCCAGGGCTTGGCTCATTTTGCATACCTGGAAGGCCAAGCAAATACTAATTACTACTGGTTTTTTTTTTCCACGCAGTATATTTTAATCAGCTTTTTTTTTTCTTCTCCAATTTCCCACCACAACCTCCTCACTTCCCTACAAACCCAACTTTGGTCCCCTCTATTTCTTAAAAAAAATAAAATAAATAAAACAAACCAGATGCAGGTGTGGTAGTGCATGCATTTCATCCCAGCACCTGGGAGGCAGAATCAATCAGTTCAGATCTCTGGGGTTGAGACCAGCCTGATCTACAGTGAGTCCCAAGACTAAGGCTACAAAGAAACCATGTCTAAGAAAAAAAACAAAAAAAACAAAAAAAAAAAAAACCAACAACAAACCAAAACCCCAAGAATGAAAACCAAAACAAACAAAAAAATCAGTAAGAGAAGAAATGGCAAAACAAAGCAAAAAGTCTACAAAACAAAATCAAATACCTACCACCATCATCACCACCACCACCACCATCACCACCACCACCACCACCACCACCATCACCACCACCACCACCATCATCACCACCACCACCACCACCACCACCACCACCACCACCACCATCACCACCACCATCACCACCACCACCACCACCACCACCACCACCACCACCATCACCACCACCATCACCACCACCACCACCACCACCACCACCACCACCACCACCATCACCACCACCACCACCACCACCACCATCACCACCACCACCACCACCACCACCATCACCACCACCACCACCACCACCATCACCACCACCACCATCACCACCACCATCACCACCACCATCACCACCATCACCACCACCATCACTACCACCCACCACCACGAAAACCACCATGGAGTTCATTTTATGTTGTTCCTATACCTGAGCATGGGAGGCCGCCCCTGAAGTGTGGTTGATATACCTAGTGAGGCTCCATAGAAGAAAATGGATTTCCTTTTTGCCAGCAGATATCGATTGCAAATGGCATGTGGGTTAAGGGTGGGACTCCATGTCCACTTCCGTCTCTCTGGCGTGGACCTGTGCTGGGCTTGTGCATGCTGAGTTCACGTGGATTTCCGGGCTTGTGCATGCTGAGTTCACGTGGATCTCTCTCCTGCTGTGTCTGGAAGACTTTCTTCCTTGGAGTCACCCATCACCTCTGGCTCTTCAAGATCCTTGTGCTTCCTCCTCCACATAGATCCTGGCACCTCAAGGGGTGGGGGGTGTCTGATGAAGACCTTCCATTTAGGACTGAGTGTTGTAAGGTCTCTCACTCTGCACACTGTCCAGTTATGGGACTCTGTTAATTCCCATATGACGCAAGAAGTGTCTTTGATTGAGGTGCTGATCTATGGTCTTGCAGTATGTCATTAGGAGTCACTTTGTTGCTATGTCCCTTAGCAGAATAATAGTCTTAGGTGTTCCCCTAGGGCCTATGACCTCTCTGGACTTAGGTTCTTGGCCTGATGGTAAGGCCCTATTGCTAAAGACAATACACACTTATGTCCTTCACATGGTCAAGTTGAACTGGTGCCTAACTAGAATCTTTTCCCCTACAAGTGCTGGAAGGTACTCTGCTTGCTACCAGAGAAGGTGTGTAATTGAAAGATCCCCGAATCGGGGAGACCCTCCTCTAGTCTCGGGATAAGGCGACACCCCAGAAATTCACAAGAGACCGTCTTGCTGCAATCACATAAGGTTTATTCAGGAGAGACCAGTGCACTGGGGCCGAGCTCATAACCCAAGCAGGGGCAGAGGAGTTTGACCCCGAACAACTGAAGTCAGGGGTTTTTAAAGGGGAAAATCATAAGGCAGGGGGCGGAGGACAAAAAAATCATGAGGAAAGGGGTGGAGGGTAAACAAAATCCACAAGGCACGGATGGGTAGGTCACAAGGCAAGGGGTGGAGAAGAGGAAGTCGGCAACAGTTTATGCCTCAAGGAAGGTTTAGATTTTATCTCGAACAGCTACCCTGGGGACAATGTATATTTGAACATTAAGCAGAGTACTGGGTGGGTCAAGGATGGGTTCCTGGAACAGGCTGTGTTACTTTTCTCAAGCCAAAATCAGAAAGATGAGTTACTTTGTGCTGAGCTGAAAGCAGAAAAATTTTACTCTGTGCTAAGCTTGGTTGCTAGGGGTCTAAAAACATTGAGTTAGGGTCTCTCATAATCATCAATATCACCCAGCAACAAAACCTGTGACCTTCAACAGTGACCTGCTTGCAGAATATACTGGTACAATAATGGCACAACCGTTATGGGAGTGACAGTGATGGCTAAAGAAATTCCATTTTGTGCTAGGATCCATCTTAGTATCCATGAGTCTTTTGTCTCTGACTCCAGTCCCTGGAAGTTCCCAGTTACTTTGACTTAGTGACACCCCCCCCAAAAAAAAAATACAGCTGGGACTATCTACTTGTTATGATATGACTGACTGCTTTTTTTTTCTTGCTTCTGTAACTTGTTTGCACAGATACCAATGATTGTTTTGCATCAGTTAACTTGGCAAAACAGAGCAGTTTTTGCTTGCTTCCATGTAGACATCGAAGGTCTTCTCATGTTCCCCTGTAAGAATCTTCTCCTCGCCCTGCTTCTCACAGCAATCACAAATTTGGTTCAAGAGATTGTTCCTTCAGCTAGCAGCTGATCGATAAATCTTTTAATTATAATTAGACCGAGTCTGTGGTCTTTTCCCAGGGGTCACAAATTCGTTAACATAACCACTTTTTATGTGGATTTAAGGCCTACTCCACTAGATGGAACCCATACTTGGTACTGCTAGAGTAGTCAAGAACCAATTCCCACTATTTATATAGGCCTGTTATTTTATGCATTTTAAACTCCGTATAAAAAAGCTATTCCTACTGATTCCTTTAAAGGACGGGGAACTGAAACCCAGAGAAGCAAAGTCACTTCCTCAAGGTCATCTTTTGAACTCTCCACCTTTTGACCTGGAGCCTGGCTGTTTCGGTTAGGCAGCTACTTGAATGAAGATAATTGTTCTCGATTAAGCCACGTGTAGATAAGTAAGAGTGCTTTTGTGCATGTTTTGACTATAAGTCAGGCTCTATGGGAGTAGAAGACAACCAGAGGGCAGGGAATTCCTGCCTCAACCTCAGATTTTGCACTTAGCTTTATAGTTTAATTAGGGTAAAGTAAGGAGTTAAGAGATTGGGAGATGAAGTTTCAAAAAGCAGCTGAAAACTTTTCAAATGCTAATATGCCAGCAAGCAGTTCGGGCTGGACACGATGGGGGCACATCTTTAATCTCTGCACGCAAGAAGCAGAGGCTGGTGTATTTCAGACTCTGAATTCCAGGACAGCCTGGTATATATAGTGAATTCTAGGCCAGCCGAGAGTACAAAGTGAGACCCTGTCTGAAAGAAACACAGACACAGTCACACATATGTGAGCACACACACTACTACCACCGCCACCACCACCACCATCATCACCACCAAAAACAAACGACAAAATTAATAGGGGCACAGCTTAAGATTTTTAAACTGGCCTTTGAGCAAGAGAAACTGATTGAAGTTATTCCCCATGGATGAAACGAACCAATTCAAGCCCAATTAAAGTCTATAAAGGCAGGTTTATTGGGAAGCCACTGTAGGGCGGGTTTACTGCTCCCAAGGAAGGGAAGGGAAGTCGCCATGGGGAAGTGGGAGAGAAAGTGTGCACAGACTGGAAGAGAGAGATTCGGAGATAGGTTTGGGGGTGGGGTGGGGCACGGAGGGACGATGAGCGCGAGATCAAAATGTCTGGATTATATAAGGAAGAGCTTTTGGAAGAAGGGGAGCCCAGCCCTCGGCTGGAAAGTTCAGGGTAGAGGATAGAATATGCCTGCCACGCCGTGTCACTGACAGGGGCTGAGGGATGATTGGAGAACCTGGAGTCATGTCCGCTTTGGTATGTAAAATACGCACTTCAGCCTGCAGTTTACCCCAAGTCTGAACCCCAACATTGATGACAACAAATATATAATTATCCTTCCTGCGCCAAGCCCACCAACACTAAAAGGAAAAACGTACAGCCATAAGTGTGCTCCCATGCCAAACCCCTAACCCTGGTTTGGAGCCACGGGAGAGCCTTTAGCTGAGTCCAGCAGTGATAGAATGTGGCTAATACTTCTTCTTTGGTTGATTGGAGAAAGCTGGGCACAATCTCGAGGTGGCTCATTCGGAGTTCTCCCCCAGCTCGCCATCTGTCCCTTCTAGTGAAAGACCCCCGAATCGGGGCGACCCTCGCTCTAGTCTCGGGATAAGGCGACACCCCAGAAATTCACGAGAGACCGTCTTGCTGCAATCACATGAGGTTTATTCGGGGGAGACCAGTGCACTGGGGCCGAGCTCGTAACCCACGAAGGGGCAGAGGAGTTCGACCCTGAACAACTGAAGTCAGGGGTTTTTAAAGGGGAAAATCATAAGGCAGGGGGCAGAGGACAAAAAATCATGAGGTAAGGGGTGGAGGGTAAAGAAAATCACAAGGCATGCTGGATGGGTCACAAGGCAAGGGGTGGAGAAGAGGAAGTCAGGCAACAGTTTATGCCTCAAGGAAGGTTTAGATTTTATCTCGAACAGCTACCCTGGGGACAAAGTATAGTTGAACGTTAAGCAGAGTACTGGGTGGGTCAAGGATGGGTTCCTGAAACAGGCTGTGTTACTTTTCTCAAGCCAAAATCAGAAAGACAAGTTACTTTGTGCTGAGCTGAAAGCAGAAATAATTTACTCTGTGCTAAGCTTGGTTGCTAGGGGTCTAAAAAGATGAGTTAGGGTCTCTCACTAGCACGGTGTACTATGCTTAGCCCTGCCTTCCCAACTTCATTAGACAGTTCCTTAATCTTTCTCCTATGGTACTTTGGGTAGTTGCTCTACCGCAGCCTAACCTTAGGCTACTCCACCCAAGGCCTGATGTGATTCTGTAGTTGTCTAGGAACTGACACACAGGTTTTCCTGGGGTCCTTTAGAAATCGGAAGGCTCACTTGAATTGAGTCTCTACAACCAGCATTTCAAAGGGTTCAAAAAGAAAGCAGGGGTCTAGTGAGGAATGTAAAAAAGAAGACGGAAATGGTCTCTTTCCAAAACCAAAGATGCCTTAATAGACCTGTTTACTCCATCACAAAGAAGCCGAAGGGCTGTTAGGTTAGCTCAGCTGGAGACATGGCGCAGAGGTAAAAAGTGCTCACTGCACTTTCAGAGGAACTTAGTTTAGTTCCCACTATCCAACATGGTCAGTTCCAATCTCCTGTAATGCCATGGATTAGACTCTTCTGACACTTTGGGGCACCCATACAGGCATGCCATACATTCACACAAAATCACATTCACACAAATAAAAACTCCTCTAAAAAGAACGGAAAATTACAGCTTGCTCTATGACTAAGCCCATTTGTCAGAGAGGGGGGAGGGAATGCCAAGCCCCAGGAAGATCGGGAATTTGGGGCGGGCTACATTGTATGTTTCCCAAGCACCCAGCTAGCGAGAAAGCAGATATACTCAGATGTGACTATGACAACCACTGTTCGGGCCAATCAGAATACCAGCCAGTTTTCTGTCCGTCTGTGCTGATGCCCAATCTCTGTAGAATTGTATGCAGGGGAGTGGGAAAATATCCTAGATAATTCAGTGAGGGATACAGGGAGATAGATGGTGGGGACTATGTGTCGCTCATGACCTGTGGTAGAAACGGAGGCTTTACATTAGCTGGGATACACATTTGGATCTCAACTAGTCATTTCCAGGTGGCATGGATTTGGCCCATTACCCTACGAAGGTGATTGAATTCAAATTCAGGAACACCGTTTGACTGATCAGTATTGTAATAGTCTTCCCCCACCCCAGTGAAGTGATGATGCTGAGTCGTTTATGTTCATGTAATTGCAGGTGGGGGCCCCAGTGGGTGAGCTTCCCTCCGGTCTTGTTTAACGAGGTTGAAATTGCTTGGGTGTTTAAGTGTCCCTCACTGAGGTGTCCACCTGGAGAGGACACCTGATCCCATTTGCTTCGAGCCGATACTTCTTGTAAGTTAGGCCTGTGATTCCAAGACATGTCTGTACAATTTACTCCAACTCAGGCTCGCCTTTTGGGGACAGTGACAGATGTCCATGTGGCAGCCACCGTGCTGAGCGAGCGACGTGAGGGGCATTAGAGAGAGTGTGTCCTGGCCTGCACCAACGCAAGAGCGAAGGGGCCCAAAGCGGCTCCACCTGAAGTGGGAAGGACGGGGACAGATTTTACAGAGAATGCAAGTGGACGGGGACCGGCCTGGAGAGGGAGCTTCTACTTTGAGGTCATCGGCTTGGTCTGAAGGTCCAGTCAGTCTATAGCTTTAGAAGACGGGCTGTTTCTGAAAGACCTCTTCAAAACCCTCAGTTTGAAGTATCTTCTTGGGTTGACTTTTCATGCTGACAGAACTTTGATCTGTTTTCTTTTCAGTTAAAAAAACACCATTAGTACATGAAGTAGTGGGTTCCACACATACTTTGGTTTTGGTCCTCCTTCCCTCTCCCTCCTCCATCCCCTTCCTCCCTCCCTTCCTCCCTTTCCTTCCTCCCCTCCTCCCTCCCCTTCCTCCTTTCCTCCCTTTCCTTCTTTTCCCCATCCCCTTCCTCCCTTTCCTTCTTCCCTTCTTCCCTTTCCTTCCTCCCCTCCTCCATCCCCTTCCTCCCTTTCCTTCTTCCCTTCTTCCCTTTCCTTCCTCCCCTCCTCCATCCCCTTCCTCCCTTCCTCTATCCCCTTCCTCCCCTCCTCCCTCCCCTTCCTCCCCTCCTCCCTCCCCTTCCTCCCTTTCCTTCCTCCCCTCCTCCCTTCCTCCCTCCCCTTCCTCTCCCCCTTCCTCCCCCTCCTCCCTTCCCCCCTTTCCTCCTTTTCCCCATCCCCTTCCTCCCTTCCTCTACCCCCCCCCCCAGTGTTCCTTCCCCTTCCCAGTTTGCACTGCGTGTGACCATGCCCTTTGTTGCCCTCCTTCCCACGGCTGTGACAGGGCGAGACAGTGCAAAGGTCCTTCCACCTCCTGTTCTTGCTGAGGCCATTTGACCAGAATTTGATCTTCTTGATAGAAATAAGTGGCTTGGTTACTGTTAGGATTTTTTTTGGACTCAGGTGAAAATAACATCAGAACTTTCAGACTTTGCAGGCTGTATCCTTTGTCAAGGAAATACCATAGCCCACCCTGAAGATGGACATAGACTACCTAAGAGGCATTTTAAAAGTCAATCTAAAAATGAGGACATGGCCATTGAGGTCATGGTTCAGCGCACTTTTGTGGATTTTTCCCAGACTGCTGTGTAGGCAGGTTACAGGGCTCCTCAGTTAACCTCAGCGATCTTTGGAAAGCTTCACAGCTCCTGTTGACTTGGGAGAGGAACCAGTTTGCCCGTGTTGCAGTGAGTGGCTCCATAAAGACTCGTGATATCCTTTTGAAGATATCTGATAGCCCCGAGCAAATGTCCTGGGAGGCTCGGAGATTAGCTGGGCAAAAGGTCCAACCTTTTCCCCCCATTCCTTCTTTTCAAAGGACTAAGCACCGGTAATGGACAATAGTGCCTTTGAATAGCCGAAGGACCGCGACCTTTGCATGCTAGGGATTGTTAATGCCTGAGAAAGCTGGCTTGGCCGGCCTCTCTTTGCACATTTTCGTTAGTTTCCACATCTCCGCTCTTTTCACATGAACCTTTGTTTTCATATGGCCACGAACCTATGGAATAGTGCAGAATCCTGTAACTTCTTGTCCATTTTTGTTGTGGCGTCCCAAAAAGATGAGGAACTCTTCTCCCACCAAACATTTCCGTCATACAGAACTTGCCGGCCACGCTTGCGCGATTGCTGACCTGCAGGTACGTATGTGCTGCCATTGGTGAATTCCTATATTTGGTAGACTACTACTATATTCTAAAGATACACTATTCATGGACAAGTCTTAGTACAAAGTTCTTAAAGGAATTCTGTAAATCTAAATGGAATACAGAAAACTCTAGATCGAAGGCAAGATATGCATAAGGTTCCTCGTCCCGTAGTACACTGATGAGTTGAGTTATTGCAGATTATTGCATAATTTGAAATGAAAACTAACAATCGCCGGGCAGTGGTGGTGCACGCCTTTAATCCCAGCACTTGGGAGGCAGAGGCAGGCGGATTTCTGAGTTGGAGGCCAGCCTGGTCTACAGAGTTCCAGGATAGCTAGGGCTACACAGAGAAACCCTGTCTCAGAGAGAGAGAGAGAGAGAGAGAGAGAGAGAAACTATCATGAAATAAATTTGCCTGAGGAGCAGGGTTCTATCCTTTCATGAGGTTGTCAGGCAGTAGGAAATGCTGAAATATATCAAGGTATGGATGTAAGGTTCTGGAATCTGACACAGTCTGGGGAAGACTCAAACAACATGACTGGAGCAGATTATAAATGATGATTTCTGCGCATGCGCGGAAGCCGAAGGCGGAGGCCTAGGGTATTTTGGGCCCACGGCCGCCCCGTACCGTCTGGGCGGCGCGCTGCATCCTGGGCCTTGGCGTGTAGTTGGTGGGCGCCGTCATGAACGCCGAGAGCTTCGCGGCGGGCGAGCGGCGGGTGTCTCCGGCTTACGTGAGGCAGGGCTGCGAGGCTCGGCGCGCACACGAGCACCTCATCCGGCTGCTTCTAGAGCAGGTATTCTGCTGCCTCTGCGCCCGGGCTCTGCGTCTGCAGGGAGGGGAGGGGCAGCGCGCTCCTCGCCGTGTGTGGAACTGTCAAAGTCCACGGCTTTGGTCGCCTGCGCCACGCAGGGAGCGCGTGCTGTCCGGAAACCCGCAGCTCGCCGCCGGACCTCCCCGGCCTCGCTCCTGGACAGCAGTTCTGAACTTTAGTGCCCCCACGATTTGCCAGCCCCTAGTTTGAAAACTCAATCGAGGGCGTCACCTTTTCAGTTTCCCCAAGTTAACTGAGGTTTGAGAGTCCTCGCAAACTCCCGTGGTGGCTGTAGATTCACAACTGCTAGTTTGTAGTGAAATGGAATACGAGCGTTTGGCCAATTTGGCAGTTCCTTCATAGTTGCTGAGTTTATTTCTGATGTGAAGAATCAAGGGTCGTTAAAACACTAAAAAGAATTCAAGTGCTTCGATGTGGAGTTTTAGGGACCGATACTTTTCCTGAATATCAATGCCATTACTACATTTTTTTTTAAGGGCAAGTGTCCAGAGGATGGCTGGGATGAGAGTACACTCGAACTCTTCCTGCATGAGCTTGCAGTCATGGATAGCAACAATTTCTTGGGTAATTGTGGTGTGGGAGAAAGGGAAGGGAGAGTGGCCTCTGCTTTGGTCGCTCGTCGTCATTACAGGTACGGTTCTTAAACTTCTTGTGAAAACCTTTATTCATTTATTTTTCTGGGAATGGGAGTGGAAGGAACTTAAAATGATGGTGGTGGTATTCCTACTAAATTATAAAGTTTCCACTCAGAAATAATCTCTTCCCTCATCAAATGGGTATGGAAATCAAACGGAACTGAGCGAGGGAACCGCTTGGAGCGGGTGCTTTTCATGACAGCAGACCTGGAGTTCTGATACTCGGTGGTTTCCCTTTGAGATGCTGGCTGGTCAACAGCACAAGCGCCGTGCTCTGATAATATTTAAACTAGTACATCTGTTCTGAAAGCTTAATGAAAAAAAAAAACAAACCAAAAACCATAGTTCAGGCTGGAGAGATGGCTCAGCGGTTAAGAGGACTGACTGCTCTTCAAGAGATCCTGAGTTCAAATCCCAGCAACCACATGGTGGCTCGCAACCATCTACAGTGGGATCTGATGCCTTCTTTTGGTGTGTCTGAAGACAGCTACAATGTACTCATATACATAAAATAAATAAATCTTAAAAAGACACAGTTCACTTCAAAAGGAATAAGTTATTCTTTTAATACATATAGGTGACAGGTGACCCCAAATATCATATTCTGGATTGCTAACAGCTTCAATGAAATTTTTATATAAAATAGTCACAGAACAAAATCCTAGGCCAAGACACTTTTGAATCCACTAGTAGAAATATAGAGGTAGGCATTTTTCGGGAAAGCAGAGGAATCCTGTCGAAGGCCTCAGGTGTTGTCTGATGACATTCTTAGCATTCAGATAGGTGAAGCTAGGAGTTTTCTGTCAATTCCAGAAGGATTTACCTATAGTCACAGAGGTGAGAGGCCCCACCAAGGGAAATGTTTTGGTTCTGGCAACTTGCTGACCTAACCATAGAAGTTCAGCCCGCTTTGTAGAATGTTTAACGTGGGTGTGACCTTTTCTCTTTTTAAACTTCAGTTGACATACACCATAGTTGTGTGTTGTATGTCAACATAGTTGTTGTCTTGTTTTCCTTTTTTATCTTTCTTTATGTCTGTCTCTTTTATTTCTTTCCTTCCTTCTTTCTTTCTTTCCTTCTTTCTTTCCTTCTTTCCTTTCTTTCTTTCCTTTTCTTCTTTCTTTCCTTCTTTCCTTCTTTCCTTCCTTCCTTCCTTCCTTCCTTCCTTCCTTCCTTCCTTTCTTTCTTTTTCTTTCTTTCTTGTTTTTAAGACAGTCTCACTTTGTAACTGTCTGGCCTAGAACTCACTAGCTCATGCTGGCCTCAGACTTAGAGAGATTGATTCATGTGCCTCTGCCTCCTGAATCATGTGATTAAAGGTGTTCATCCTGGGCAGACCTCATACAGACCCTAAGAGAACACAAATGCCAGCCCAGGCTACTATACCCAGCAAAACTCTCAATCATCATAGATGGAGAAACCAAGATATTCCATGATAAAACCAGATTTCCACAATATCTGTCCACAAATCCAGCCCTACAAAGGATGTTAGGCATAAGGATAATTCTAATTTGATTGAAGGTGGAATTATAAACATTTTCAGATAAAATTGAAGATTTACACGGAAAATATTTCTGGTATAATTCAAGAACTATATAGACAAACACGTTAAAATTGACTATTTCATGGAAAACTTTACATGTAAAATGGTAGATATAAAAACTTTAATTGAAGGTGGAATTAGAAGCATTTGTGATAAAATCAAAGATTTACATAGAAAACCCTTTTTTTTGGATTTGGTTTTTTTGAGACAGGGTTTCTCTGTGTAGTCCTGGCTGTTCTGGAACTCACTCTGTAGACTAGGCTGGCCTTGAACTCAGAAATCCACCTTTCTCTGCCTCCCAAGCACTGGGATTAAAGGCGTGTGCCACCACTCCCTGTGCTTGAAATCTTTTTTGATAAAATAGAGGAAGTATATAGAAAGACATATTAAAATTGAAGATTATCAAGAAAAATAATGCAGATAAAATGGTAGGCATAAAAAACATTACTACATTAATTAAAAGGGGAATTACAAACATTTTCTGATAAAATTGAAGATTTACATGAGATATTCCGTTAGTCTAGTCTTTTTATTGGGGAGTTGAGTCCATTGTTGTTAAGGAGGTATTAAGGAATAGCGATTGTTGCTTCCTGTTATATTTGATGTTACTTTTAACATCCAGCACTTAGCAGAAACAGTGGGGAGGGCCAAAGTATCAGGTCATCCAGGACTACTTAGTGAGAGCCTGTCTCAAAAGACCACTGTCACCACCACCAATGAATTAGGACAGTTTCTGAAGCATCAGCTCATTCAGATTGGAATCTGTTCCGCTGCTCTGGTTGGCAGAAACAAGGGAATAGAATGTTACCTGTACCGTGGTTTTAAACAGGTCACTCCAAAGGCTAACGGCTTGAAATGATCATTATTCCTCCTGGTTCTGTGTGCTAACTGAGCTCAGCTGAATGAGTGTCTTATGTTTCCAGTGTAGCTGTCAAATGTCAGCTAAGACTGACTCTCATTGAAGGTGAGAGTGGGCATTCTATTAAAGATGACTTGTTTACATGGCCAAGGACTCGGATCCCATCTTCTGTTATGTTAGCTCCTCCAAGCGTGGCAGCTGGATTTTGGAGGCAGTGCACACTAGCAGACTCTTCAAGAAGCCAAGTAGACTTTAGTGCTTCTTAAGATCTTTTTAGAACTCAGAGGCTCCAGACAATCACTTGCTATGTTCTTCCCAGTCAAAAGCAAGTCAGTAAGGACAGCTTCCCTATCCAGATGTAGATATGGGAGAGAATTACACCATATCTTTTGGTGTGGACCAAAATGAGAAAAGAATTTGATAATGATGGTCTTTGGAGATTAGCTACTACAACATATTGAAACTGTTTCAACTGAAGTCACGTGTTTCAACATATTTCCACATTAGTCATTTATGAAGTATACCAACAACAACAGAAACCGCCTCTGCTAGTTTTTGGTTATTTATTTGTAAACCTTCCTATTGCATTGACTACTTGAACACTGAATGTATTTGTATGGGTTTTGGCCTACTTTTTGCTTAGGTTCATCCATGGAATTGGACGATCTGGTGATATTTCTGCTGTGCAACCAAAAGCTGCAGGCTCTAGCCTCCTGAACAAAATTACTAATTCTTTGGTGCTTAATGTCATAAAGCTGGCTGGTAAGTAAGTATTGTGTCAATCAAAATATGACTGAGTAGAGAGCACACACATTTCTTACATTCTTTTGTCTTCAAAAACTGTATGAATGACTTTTAAAAGGACACACATGTAAACCTGTTTCAGGAATAAGACAGAAAGTGAGAGCTATATCCCCAGGAATGACTGTTTTTTGTTTGGTTTTTTTGGAGGGTCTCTGTGACTCCCAGACTGCCCTGGAACCTTCTCTGTAGACCAGACTGGCTTTGAATTGAGAGATCCGCCTGCCTCTGCTTTCTGAGGCCCATCACTGGGCAAAGTGCAATGTTTCTGCCCTTTTTTTTTTTTTCCTGAGACAGGGTCTTACTATGTAACTCCAGCTCTCCAGGGACTCACTGTAGACCAGGCTGGCCTTTAAAGTCACAGAGATCCACCTGCCTCTCTGCCTCCCAAGTACTGAGATTAAAGGTGTGTACCACTACCCCTTGGCTTCAGCAATGAGTTTCATGAGAGCAAAGGAGAAGAAACATCAGGGTTACAGTCCATGTTATTTGATAAAGGAAATGTATCGTTTCTCCCAGAAGGTTTGAATGGGATAGTAAATTGCTTTCTTTCTTATTTGTAGGTGTTCATTCAGTGGCCAGTTGCTTTGTGGTTCCTATGGCAACTGGGATGAGTCTAACCCTATGTTTCCTAACACTACGGCACAAAAGACCGAAGGCCAAGTATATCATATGGCCACGGATAGACCAGAAGTCCTGCTTTAAGTCCATGGTCACTGCAGGTAAAAGAAGACATGCAGCATATGTGATATTTTAAACAGCCAATGGAAAAATTCCAATTTTTATGTAGAGATAGGTAAATGAAAAATTAAATGTACTCCATATTCATGCTTTAAAGAAATTGTAGTCAAGTATTCTTAAAATTTAGTATATATTTTGTTTTATGCAACTTTTAAATTTACTTAAAAGTTACTTAGCTTTACTATTAAAGTTTGTATAATTATTTGTGAGGCAATCTTTAATTATGTGCCAGTTAAGTACAGTATTTCAATTTAAAATATGAACTCTTAGGCCATAAGATGGGTTGGTGATCTTCACGTTACTAAAATTAATTGTAGGGTTTTTTTGGTATGTGTGTGTATATGGCAAAACAAAATTGTTATTTATATCTATCTCTAATAAACTCAAAATTGAAATGTTTCTAGAGAATGATCAGGGTTCTTTTAAGATTTATTTATACATAATATACACATAATATATATACACACACATACATGTATATATCTATACATATACACACACATACACACACACATATATTTCTTTTTTTTTTTTTTAAAGACTTATTTATTATATGAGTACACTGTAGCTGTCTTCAGACACTCCAGAAGAGGGCGTCAGATCTCATTATGGATGGTTGTGAGCCACCATGTGGTTCCTGGGAATCAAACTCAGGACCTTCGGAAGAACAGTCAGTGTTCTTAACCGCTGAGCCATCTCTCCAGCCCTATTTATTTATTTCTATGAGTACACTGTAGCTGTCTTCAGACACACCGGAAGAGGGCATCAGATCCCATTGCAGATAGTTGTGAGCCACCATGTGGTTGCTGGAATTGAACTCAGGACCTCTGGATGAGCAGTTGGTGCTCTTAACTGCTGAGCCATCTCTCCAGCCCTGAGCAGGTTTCTTTTTGATTATCAGCATCTGAGCAATTAACTTCTGTAGACCTCTGGTTAATATGTGTTTTCTTTACAGTATAAAATCCTTTCCGTATCATTTAAAGCATTAAGACCCAGTCCTAGTTGTCTACTTGTTCTTCACACCCTTTTGACTAATGCCAGCTCTGAGCCACCATCTTTATTACTAGAGGAAATGCTTGTTAGTTTAATAAGTTCTTAGATTTCTGTGTGCCCATTGCATTGGTTCTCAGAGTTCTGGAATCATCTCACATTTAGTTGACACTAATGGTTAGCT
The DNA here is from genome assembly GCA_964023405.1 of Apodemus agrarius. Classification (NCBI taxonomy): domain Eukaryota; kingdom Metazoa; phylum Chordata; class Mammalia; order Rodentia; family Muridae; genus Apodemus; species Apodemus agrarius. Next base: position 55,063,576 of record OZ030016.1, read on the forward strand.
CTCTGGTTGACTTGAATAGGTTTTGAACCCGTGGTGATAGAAAATGTATTGGAAGGCGATGAGCTGCGCACAGACCTGAAAGCCGTGGAGGCTAAAATCCAGGAGCTCGGGCCTGAGCATGTCCTGTGCCTTCACTCCACCACGGCCTGCTTTGCTCCCAGGGTGCCCGATAGGTAACTGACTTGGTCTTTAGATGCTCACTCAGCAGGCTTCTAACTAACAGGCTGTCCACTGAGTCTCGAACACTCTGAGATGATGTTTGGTGGTGAGTAGTGCGTCTGCTGGCTAGTCCTAGACAGTTATTGAGGCAAGCTGGAGAAGTTTGATACTGAAGGACAATCAACTGATGCAGAGGCGGACATAGTCTATCCAGTCCTTAGTCCATCGTATTTGTCTGCTTCCCTGCTCTTGCTGGGGCAAGCCTCTCCGGGCTGTTTTACTCATTGCTTTACTCAAAGCTTTTCCAAGTGAACTGCTGGGCTTAGCATTTTCCCCATCTCTCCTTTGTCCTTGCGGTTCATTTGCTAAGTAAGAACTATAGTCATTAACAGACTATAAATAAAATAGTTTAGGATTATTTACATTTCTGTGATGGGGAGATTAAACTAGGTACTTAGGGTGCTTATCCACGTTTTGAAGATAATATAAATTATAAAATTAAAGCCTTGGGGGAGGCAGATGTTCACTTTTCTAAAAGACAGCCATAAATATTTTATTTTGAAAATGTCATAGGTTTATTAACAGAATTTTCTGTTTTTGCCAGAAGCTCGAGTTTGGTCTCATTTTAGTATTTCTAATAGAAGTCCTAATGACTAAGATTCATGTTGGCTTTGGACTCTGGATGCTAAGCCTTGGTGTTTGTGCACTCACATTGTTTGGCAGGATGGCCACATGTTAGCTTTTATTATCTCACAGGCAAATTTTAAAAGATCATATTGAAGCTGTGCTCTTGAAAAATTACCTTGTGTCATTCATGAGCTCATGAATTCTGTTTTAAAATTATGCTGTAGTAGTTTATTAATGACCAATCATTTAAAATTTCTATCAAAATAATGAAAGAAATGGTATTCTTTCATTATTTTGATATCTAGAAAATTTTAATGGAATAGAAGTAAACCTCATTTCCCAAGACAGCTTGTATTTGTATTAGATGTATTATCTCTCTCTGGGGAGTTTTGCATCATCTTGAGCTATGGTTTCAGTGTGTGTGGGACTGCAGTGGTTTACATGTAGACCTGCTACAAAAAGTCAGGAGGGTTTAACAGTCAGCGAATTATCATTTGTTACTTTTTATTTGTATGATGTAATGAATGTTTTTTGATTAGTGGAGCTTAGGAAAATGGAGGTGTAAAGTAAATAGTATATTTGAATTTCTGATTTTGTAGTCTTTTAGTGGTATATCATTTTGTTTTTATTGGTCATTTATGGAGTATTGAATAGGAAATCTGTGTAAAAAATGTTAAAAGAATGTCATTTCTGATGGCTATTAAACTTCTGATTTAGAATACAGTGGGGTTCACATAGAAAATCTGTTTTCTGCTTTTTTTTGCCTTTCTTTAGTATATTTTTATGTCCTGTTAAAACATCTGATTAATTGAGTTCATTTAAAGTTACTTACAAGTTTTGTTTGTTTAAATAAGTTTAATATTATGATACTTTATTTTCAAGGAGGTTATTAGAGAATTCTTTCTGTAGAGTACACACATATAAAAAAAAGTGCTTTTTATCTTCCAAAGAATATATGCATGTGTATTCCAAGTCTATTTTTGTTAGTAACAGAAGACATTTTGGTATTGATTATGACTCAGGTGTGTTGTGTGTGCTTGTGTGCGTTCGAGTGTGTGTGTTTGTGTGTGTGCTTATATGCTTGCTTATGTGCATGTGGCCCAACAACTGATTTTGGATGTCTTTTTATTTCCCTCTTCACTTTGTTTTGTGACAGGGGCTCTCCCTGGAACACCCTGTTTCTGTCAACCTGGCTGGCTCTTGAGCCCCAGCATTGCCTGTTGCTGGGATTCCAGACACATGCTGCCACACCTGACTTTTTTTGTAATTCTGAGGAATTAGACTCAGGTCCCTGCTTGTAAGGCAAGCACTTTACTGACTGAATAATCCATCTCTCCAGCCCTAAAAATTAGGTTTTATTCATATCTTAATCAGTGTTCTATTGCTGTTAATAAGCAGCACGATCATGGCAACTCTTAGAAAGGAAAGCATTTGACTGGGGCTGCCTATGGTGTCAGAGGTTTAGTCCATTATCTCCAGCGCAGGGAGCTTAGTGTCACATAGCTAGACATGGTGCTGGAACAGTAAGTTGAGAGTTCTACGTCAAGATCTGCAGGCAGCAGGAGTAGACACTGGGCCTGGCTTGGACTTTTGAAGCCTAAAAGTCTTCCTCCATGACACATCTCCAACAAGGCCACACGTCTTGTCCTATTCCTTATTAAGTAGTGGCACTTCCTCATGACTAAGCATTGGAATATTTGAGTATATGTAGACCATTATTACCTAAACTACTGCCACAATTTATAATACTTGAAGGAAGCAAATTAAAAGTTTCTGATAAATGAACATGATCTTATTTCCATTTATAGTTTTAAAACATACTTGCTCACAGCTAGAAAAAACAGATACATCATGCATAGCTAGTAATAAGCCCATACCACTCGTGATTTACTTGAGACGAGGTCTTGTATATCTCCTGACTGGCCTGAAATTTACTGTGAAGAACAAGCTGGCCTTAAACTCAGAGAGATCTGCTTGCCTCCTGATGCTATGCATTTAAATACCTCCTTTTGGAAAGAAAATTTAAAATACTTTATTTCCAAATTGTTCTATTCTGTGAAACAAAACATTAAAAAATCAGCTTAATTGCATCATAGGATTTAGTTATAGTTTTGCAGTGTGCTGACATTTTTACAGGTGGTTTTAGTCACAAGGACCTCTGCTGTGTTGTGGTTCATTACCATATTTAACATACATTAGACTCAAATTGCTTTTATATGAGGAGTGTCAAATGAACAGTGAAGAAATGTAGATTTTAAGCCAGCAATTTTTTAAAGGATGTATCCAGGTTGTTAGGCAATGCCAGTGGTCAGTGACTTTTGGCACAGGAATATTGTCATTTTCCTTCTGTGAGCTCTCCTAAGGGTTCCTGACATGCTCGTTGTTTTGCCAGCACTAGCTTTGATATTGTGAGCAGTCAGAGCAGTAAGAGTCACAGCTCTCTGTGAGAGTCAGAGCATCTTTGTCTTGTTTGTAAAAAGTTTGGATGTTAGTCAAAAGTTACCATAAGGTTGTTGTTGTTGTTGTTGCTTTTTCCTTTTAGACAGGGTCTCACTATGTGGCCTGGCTGGCCTGGAATTTGCTGTGTAGATCTGGCTTGGAACTCACTATGTAGATCCAACTGACCTCAAACTCACAGAGATCCTCCTGCCTCTGCCTCTCAAGTCATGAACTTTTATAAATACATTTTCCTCATTTATTGGTAACATTAAAACGTATTCTAGGTTTCCTAAAGTGTTTGCTCTGTATTTCTAGGCTGGTGAATTATATATAAAGATACTACAGAGGAAATTCAGTTTGTCATCCCCTCTCCCTTTCCCTGGTATACCTTAAGACTGGATATTAATAAAAACTTTCCATAACTATTTATAAAGCACAGTATGAGTATGTCTTTCTGTAAATGTTTATGTTTATAGATTAGAAGAACTGGCTGTGATTTGTGCTAATTATGACATTCCACATGTAGTCAACAACGCTTATGGATTACAGTCTTCAAAGTGCATGCATCTCATTCAGCAGGTGAATTATTATATTAATATTATATACTGTAGGATTATGGCTTTTTTCTATAACCCAATACAGTAAACATTATTTAGTTCTCTCTATTCAGGGAACATTAGAAACTCGTATACAGTATTCTATTAGTAAAAGTTATTATTCTTAGGTAGTATGATGGTAATTGGATAGTAGCTTTTAAAGACTTACTTGTTTATACATATATTTTATGTGTATGCATGTATCTCTGTATGTAAGTGTGTGCACAGCTGTGTGTCTGTATGAGTATGCTGGTTTGTGCAGTGGAGGGTCAGAAAAGGGTGTTCAGTGCCCTTCTGTTTTCCCCTGAGGCAGGGTCTCTCCTGAACCTGTGGGTTGAATTTTCTCAGGCTGGAAGGCAGCAAGCCCTGTTGATGCTGTCTTCATCCTCCTTGGAGCTATGGTTTTCCGTGTATGTGAAGCATGTGTGTTCTGGGATCCACACTCTGATCCTTATGGCTGCACTGCAAGCATTCTTAGTGGACGAGACATTTTTTCAGACCCTGTGAAACAGCTTTGGTGGTCCTGAATCAACATAGAAATATTTCAGTGGCATTCTTCTGAGATTTTTTTTTAACCCAGGATGTTCATTTTTCTTTTTTCTTTTTCTCTTTCTTCTTTTTCTCTTTCTTTCTTTCTTTCTTTCTTTCTTTCTTTCTTTCTTTCTTCCTTCCTTCCTCCCTCCCTCCCTCCCTCCCTCCCTCCCTCCCTCCCTCCCTCCCTTTCTTTCTTTCTTTCTTTCTTTCTTTCTTTTTTGTTTTTTTGAGACAGGGTTTCTCTGTATGGCCGTGGCTGACCTGGAACTCACTCTGAAGACCAGGGTGGCCTTGAACTCAGAAATCCACCTGCCTCTGCCTCCCAAGTACTGGGATTAAAGGTGTGTGCCACCACCGCCCAGCGATGTTCATTTTTCTAAAGTATTAAATTATAGTATTTCAAAAACTATATTGATGGTTATATTTTATATAGAGGAAAAAAGAAAACAGGAAGAGTAAGAAGGAACCATGTGAATACATAAAAATATATTTTCAAATCTTAAAAAAAAAATGTAAACATTTTCTAGGATCTTAGAAATCCTTTAGTAGCTGCTGCCCCGACCTCTCCTTACCCACTCACCTTCCCTAACTGCTCGAGGCTCCTCACAGATGCATGCACTGGCTCAGGTATGAGTCGTCTGGAGCGGAAGAAAGGTGCACAGGGTCTGCGATGGAGCTCGTGAGACCCTGGACACGCTGACTCGCTTCTGTGCCCTCCTTCCTCCCGTTCATCCCTTTAATTTTTTTTGTTGTTGTTTTTGTTTTTGTTTTTTGTTTTTTGTTTTTTTGAGACAGGGTTTCTCTGTGTAGCTCTGGCTGTCCTGGAACTCACTCTGAAGACCAGGGTGGCCTCGAACTCAGAAATCCGCCTGCCTCTGCCTCCCAAGTGCTAGGATTAAAGGCGTGTGCCACCACCGCCTGGCCTCATCCCTTTAATTTTTAATACTTAAAAATTACTGTGTGTGTGTATATGTGTGTGTGTTCATGCACACACATGTGTGCTATAACATGTATATGGAGGTCAGAGGGCGACTCGTAGGAGTCAATTCTTTGCTTCTACCATGTGGGTCCTGGAGACTGAACTCAAGCTATCGGGCAGGTGGCAAACGTTTTAAACCACGGGGTATCTCACTGCCTCTCCCCCTTATATCTTCAATGCTTTTGAAACTTCAAAATGCATTATCAAGGTTTATGAAAGGAAGGAGCCTTATAAGCACCTTTAGTCATCTGTAATGAACAGTTTCTGTTTTGTGAACGTATAGTCTTCACATAGTGTAGTTGTTGTGTACATTTTACAAAATACTCCAGACCTTGTTAGTTATGCTTATACTTTCTACATGGCTGTATTGTTTTCATACACATAATTTTAAAGTCTTATTTTGATTTATTTAATGTGTGTGTGAGAGAGCTAGTGGGAGACAGATGGCTTGAGGATCGAGAAGGGACATTACATCCCTTGGAGCTGCAGTTAAGGTGTTTGTGAGCGCCATAGGGTGCTGGGGGCAGGACTCGGGTCCTTGTGCTGGAGCGGCACTTGTTCTGGTTGCTGAGGTCTCTGCAGCCCCAGCGAGTCATCAACTCAGACGCTATGATTCCCGAGTTGAGAAGGGCTCAGTGTTCTGGGCTCACAGCATACTTTGGAATACTAGCAAAGGGCACTGTGGGGCCGACGGGAAGGTGTCCTCGGGGCTCCTCTTCCTGCTGCCCCTCTTTATCACCATCCGTGTGAGATGTTTCTCAGATTCTGTCTTGGAGGTATTATATTGCCTTCTGTAATCAATATGTCTTTAAGTAGTAAACAAACATTTCTGCAAATTGGCCTACATGAGGAGAGGCCATGGCATCATTTCAACCACAGAAATACATGGGTCTTGCTGAGTACTGACTGCTATGTCATGACATTACGAAGTTAACTTTCACCATAGCTGTGATAATGCAGGGACCCACCATCAGTATCAGCCATCAGTTAGGCTCTTAATGTTTTTATCCTAATAAGGTATAGTATTTATTGTTCCTATTCATATATGAGGAAACAAGCCAAGTAGTCTAAATGACTGGCCTGTGGTCTCATAGCTGCAGAACAGCTTGTATAGCACAGTCAACACCAGGGCCCAGATTTCCCCCTTAAACATAACACACTAACACACACACAAGTCTTAGAAAACAGTATGACAGTACCCATGTGGTCAGTGAAGAAAACCATCGTAGCTGAAGTGTAGCATTTTCAAAAGATGCCCCAGGATGACTTAGTTCTGTGCAGATGGGCTATTCTGTATAAGAGCTCTCAAGAAGTACACTTTCGTTCATTGTATTTACTGAAATGCCCAATTTGAGCTATTAGGATAGATTAATAGCGGCACATAGTAGAGCATTAAAAATATGTCTGGGATTGATTGTTTCCAAAGTGTGGGAGGCAGCGACTTCACTTGTTAAGAATTGGAGCAAAGAGTGTTACTGCTACTTTAGCTCATGATTGTCATTTCATTCAGTAGATCTTCTGGGTTCCTGCTAGTGTGTGAGCTACCAAACTACATCATACACAATGCACAGCGATGTCCTGTTCCCGTCAGCCTCTGCTCCACTGGGTTTCTTTTTTTCTTCCTTTGTGGCAGCATTTTGTTAGTGTGGGGAGTGCAGCCCTTGAACATCTCTGAGATCTGGGGTGGCCTGCTTGTTTTCTTGTGGTGGAGTGTGCAGTCCTCACGGCGAGAGGGTGCTGTAGCCGTCTGGAGCGCTGAGTCCTCCTCTCGGCTTCCCACTCCCAGTTTAGGTTCAGGTTCCTCTCAGAAAGCTTCTCGGAAAGACAGTTATTTCCGACCACGGTTCACCTGGGACAACTTGCTGGGCTTTCCCATCATTATTCTGTTGGTGTGTGTGCTGCGTCCTCTTCCTGGGGCGAGGTGGCTTTTCCTCTGTTCATAGTTTGTTAAGAAATAAGTCATGGCAAGAAGAAGGCTGACACAGCCAGGTGATGGGCTCGGAGGGGTCTGCCCCGCTACCCCCCAGCCCCTGCGCCTCTACCTGTTGCCCACATCTGGAGTGTCAGATTAGACCAGCTATCTACGCTTTCCACTCCCCCTGAGGTACAGAGGTGGGCAGGAAGTGTGAGAACGAAGGTCAAATGTGGTTATAATATTAATAGGAATGTAGATTGTGAATAGAGATTGAAAATCTGGGGCTTCAGATAAAGAAAAAACTATGTGAGTTGAAATTTAGATAGCATCTCCATTTTTAAGAGGAGAAAATGCACCACATTAGACGGAAGGTCACAGCTGTGTCGGATGGGAAGCAGAACTTGGCCCCTTGGTTCTACTGGGTGCATGCCGCTCTGTGCCGGGGTATTAGACTCCGCTTGAAGTTCATTTGCCATGGACTGAGACTGTCTAAGGTTACAATGTTAAGGACCACAAGCTATGGAGAAGCATTGCCTGGAACTGCCAGGAATATACAAATGAAACTGTCATTCGTGGATGATAAGCATAAAATGTGGCTTCTTTTTTGTGATCAGAGTCATTATGCAAGTAGAGCTTGTTGTTTAAAGTCTGAGCGTCAGTCATTGCTGCCTGGCCCTGGGGGTCAGCCTTCAGCACTAAGAAACAAACAAACAAACCGGCACACCTAAAAGAGAAAAAAGTAGATTAGCCCAAGAATCGGAGAGAGGCACTTAATTTTCTAGCTGCTTGGCACTTTGGGCAGCTGTAGTTTATTAGATTGTGATGCCAGTGTCTAGTTAATCACTGCAGACCTTATTGTCAAATAAAGGACACAGGTGCAGGACATGGAGAAATGCTTTGTCTCTTTCTCAGTTTTAAGGTAAAAAGCTGTTACACAGGAATTCCTACTCATACTGGTAATGAAATCCCACCTGCTTCCCAGAGCTTCTGAGTTGGTGATTAATCTGTGAAAGCCCGTCGTCGCTGCGGGAGTGCCAGGGTTCCACTTATAATGAGCCCCGCTCAGTGCTGTGGCTTAGTCCTGTAAGCCCTGGACTTGCCCCACCGCAAAGCCAATTACAGCTCTTCACCTGCTTTTGAAAAAGCAGCTATGCACTGTTTCAGGGTTACTCGTTTTTACTTTATAATTAAGGTAACATTAGTAGCAGCCTTTGCAAATGTGGGAAAGAAATTAAATTTGTATGTATCATTTTGTAGAACATGATTTTGTTGTTCTTGTGGCCTTTACTTGTTAATAGCAATTGTCTGTCTTCACAGTGACTAACATGTGACCCACATATTATTTGATTCTAGGGGGCTCGGGTTGGTAGAATTGATGCTTTCGTTCAGAGCTTGGACAAAAATTTCATGGTTCCAGTAGGTGGTGCTATAATTGCTGGCTTTGATGATCCCTTCATTCAGGAAATCAGCAAGATGTATCCAGGTAAGTAGATAGCTTGGTTTTGGGGAACAGTAACTAATGGACAAACTGCGCGTGTGGACAAACATAGCCTTCTGTGATGTCTCATTGTCCAGGGCCCCCGTCAGCCCTCCTTCACCTGCCCTGTCTGTCTGCTTCCAGGGAGAGCGTCAGCTTCGCCGTCCTTAGATGTCCTCATCACCTTGCTGTCGCTCGGCTGCAATGGCTACAAGAGGCTGTTGAAGGAGAGAAAGGTGAGGTCTGCCCGTGTGCTGAGTGCGGCTCTTCCGGCCTGCATGTCACTCGCACAGGAGCCCCCGTTGGTGTGTGTCCTCCGGTGTAGCAGCTAGTCACCCTGTGTGTCCACAGGCACTCCTTTACGTCAGCGTTTGTTAAGAAACCTCTGGACTGGGGGCTGCTCACTTGTCACCTAAGGTAAAGGAGCTCCCCCCCCCTTTTTTTGTTTTAACATAAAACATATCAAACAGTTTTCTTTACATGTATTTGAATGCACATGTGCCATAGCGTGTGTGGACATCAGAGGACAGTCTGCGGCTGCAGGGACCGAGTGCCGGTCACTGGGCTAAGAGGGAGGCCTTTGACCTACTTCCAGTGCCCCCAGCTCTGCTGTGGTGGTTTTGAACAGGGTCTTGCTGTGTTGCCGTGGCTGGCCCGGAGATTGCTTATGTAGACGGGCAGGCCTCAGACTTGGGGAACTCCTGCTGCCTCTGCCGCCAAGTGCTGGGCCACAGGCATCTACCAGCACTTGTGGCATAGAAGCTCTTGAACAACAAATGAAAGGTTTTCTTTTCAGTGAGTTGCCAGGCCAGCCACGGCAACACAGCAAGACCCTGTTCAGAACAGCACAGCAGAGCTGGGTGGGAAGCCTGAAGGTAGTCCTGGAAGGAGAACCAGCAGGGCTGGCCGCCTTCTTACAGTAGAAGAGCAAACCCCTCCTTCAGTGTGGCTCACACACTGGACTCAGGACCTATGTTGGCTGTGGGGAAAAAAGTGATAAACTTGGCCGTGTTGGCCAGAAGTAGCTCCAGCTGCACAGGAGGCTGAGGCGGGAGGATCACTTGAGCCCAGGAATTGTGAACAACATAGTAAGGCCCAGTCTTTTTAAAACTAACTAACACAGAAACTCTTCCTTTGAGGCAGTTCCATAACTGTTGATGGGTTAGGTCAGATTGAGGTGATTATCCATCTACGCAGGAGTACTAGAGAGCCCTGGCATGGCGCTTGTATGTTAACAGCCTCTGGCCACAACTAGAAGAGGGGCCCTTCAGATGCTCGGCACATGCTGTAAAGCACATGGACCCTCGGACAGTGTTATTCCTCACACAGAGTGGATGATTAGTTTTTGTGGCAGTTTACTCCAATCTTCCTTTTCCTAATAATTTAATCCATGGGCAAGTAGTTATTTACTGTTGAAATTAAGAGGATATTTCTTAAGATTTGCATGGTCATTTATTAGAGATATGCAAATTAAAACCACAGTGAGCAAACTTATATTACACACACACACACACACATACACACACACACACACACACACACACACTCCTGTCAAAGAGCTGAAACAAGCTGACACTGTTGATAGGAGTGCTAGCTATGTTGATGCAGCTTTGGAGCCTACTGAGGCCGTGCCTAAGATCACCCAGATCACCCAGAGCGGCTCTTCTGCTTCTGCTGTGTACTCAAGAGAATGAAAGCTCGAGTTTGTATGAAAACCTGCAGTTGGATGCTTATAATGCCTCAGTTTATAATTGCTCAAACATGGAAGAATTCCATTCTGATGAACAGAGGAACACACTGGTACATCTTTCCTTAGCAATGGAAAGGATCAGACTCCAGGTATACAACAGATGACGACTCCAGTGCGGTATAATAACTGACGTGCAGTTGAATCCTAAGACTCTCATGTGGACTCATCTATATGCCACCTGGGAAAGCTAGAAGAGACAGGGACAGGACACAGATGACTGCTGGAGGCTAGGATCAGGGGGGCACCTTTGTGGGTTGTGAGATGCCTTACAGTTATGTCCTTAGCGGAAGTGGTTTTGTGGCTCTGTATGTTTTTCAAAATTCAGAGACTGAACATTTGCAAAGTGTATACTTGAAGTTTTACATTGTACTTGGCTAAGCCAGACAACAAGCTCTTACACATAGGAATAAACCTATAGTTTTATACTGCCACGCAAGCATCAGTGTTATAGACAAACAGGGCCCTCGGGTGAGAGATCCATGCTTGTGGGTGCTAGATGACAACTCCAGAGTTGGTTCTCGCCGACCACTGTGAGTTCCAGGACTGGGCAGGTGGTCAGGCCTGTGCAGCCTACTAAGCCATGTCACTGGTCCTCGGCTAGGTTCCTTATATCCATTCTTCAGTGTCGTCTTCATCACATGGTAGGGGTCTCTCCATTTTCCATATGAAATTGTGATCTGGGAAGATGTACTAGTCCAGGGACTGGCTGGCCATTTGCAAGTCCCAGAAGACCAAGTCGGGGTGCTGCCCAGGCCCCTCTGTATTCTGTCTTAGCACTGTCTTCTCTTCCTTGCAGTTACTCACACAACACTGAGGGAGCAGAGTGACCAACCCTGTCATGCTAGGCATTTGAGCCATAAAGATGGTGATTGAGCTTGTGATCCTCCCATGCTATCTAGTGGCGGTATTTAAACTCCAGAGGCTCCCATATGCACTAATTGATTTTATTTAAAATCCCTTGTGTAGAATTTACATAGAACAAAAGCTTCTAATTGAGTAATTTTCAGAATAGTAAAATGCTGTTCTAAGAACTCTGGCATTGCATGAAGGTAAAGTTGTTGTTTAATGTTCTCACCCAGTAGGCCTTCCTGAGGGAAATGGGGATCTCCTCCTTAACCACAGTTGCGTTATGTAGCATAAGCATTGTTTTCTTATTGGATTTGATGCAGAAATGTAGTAGGCTTTGTCTAAATGGCCTTCTCTCTGCCGTGAACATTTCATCTTGGTAGTTTATTGGTTCAGCTGTGGAGAAGCTGAGGCAAAGCTATTTTGCTCCAGCCGGAGCTATTTATAAACCATCACTGAGAGAGCTTTTTTTGTTATAGCTGTTATGTGTACTAAAAAAAGGAGAGTTGAAGGAAAACTTAGGATTTCTTTTTATTCTGTGCCCTTATTCCCCACAATGGTATTTTTAGAGGTTGTTTCTTCCAGCTTTATCTCTTCAGAAAAGGCTTTTTACCTTTGTCACAGAGGAAGCAGACAAGAACTCAGCTTGAAGCCATCCCCTTTCTCAAGCGTTCCTTTTTGAAGGGTACAGGGATCAGAGAGTGGGACTTTGGGTGTGAATTGAGCCTCTTGCCCTTAGCCCCTTCCTGATCAGTGCATCTGCTCCCTAGTGGGGAGGAGTGACCAGGACTCAAGTGGAAGATGCCTTTAAAAAGAGGTTAAAATACAAGAGCTGTTTCTCTGAGTTTCTTTATGCAGAAAGAAAGATGAGCCTTAGAGGTTTGTCCTCACTTCTGCTTTGCGTCCAGAGAAGCCCATTATTCTGCTCTCCTGAGAGAAGAAGGCTGCGCTGAGCAGGGCGGCAGATGGTCATTGACTGTTGCGGGTGTCTGCTGGCTTGGACAAGCACAGAAGAGGAAGTTAGTAGCGTGGCAGTTATGAGCTGAAGCTTAGAGGACAAACCGTGTTCTAGGAGAACACCAGACTCGTGACTCCGGTGTCTCAGAGCAGAGTTAAGTTCCAGAAGCAGTGCTTCATTCCTGCCCTAAACATGGAATTCTTGACTCTTGCAGATGTCCGACTTGGAGCCTGGATGTGGGGCCTCAGCACCTGGAAGGCAGTGTTTTTCCACTTAGGCAAGCCTTATTGAGTGTGTGTTGATCGTTGGTGCCAGCCACAGCGGGGACCTCAATATTTAGTACCATTTTCCGTAGCTGTAGGCATCTTCGTGCGTGGGTGTATCCGTGCCATTGCCCATCTGGCCATGCTTCGGTTCCTTACACACTTTGTGAGACAGACGTGGGTCACCATTTCTGACCACCCCCTCTCATGGAGCAGCATGTTTCACGTAGCCCAAGACCTTCTTTTCAAAGTTCAGTGAACTACACACATCTGGACTGTGGTGAGGGATAATATGGCTGCTAGGTTTCCTGAGTGCAGATCATTCTGCAATCCAAAGGGCGTACAAAATATAATGCCTAATATAATTCAGCTCCTTTTTCATTAACATCATGAACTATGGGGTAAGGTTTTGTGACTTTGTTCTAGAAATATAGCTGACATTAGCATTCAGGTATACAGTTCAGTTTATCTGTAGTGAAAGTCTTCCAAAATGAAGTTAAATACAGCACAAAGGGCATAGAAAATCAATATTATTTCATTTCTTGAAGTAAGATCTTTCTATACACATTTGCTTGGGCTGCTTATAAATTTTTTCTGTTACAGAAGTATTTTATAATAAATGTCAGTTATAGATTTAACCGTAGCAGAAAATAGTACACGTTCTGTAGGACCTTCATGCATCAGGTGAAAACTGCTTAGCTCAGTGTTAGCGTAAGATGGCCATACAGTATCCTGAAAGATATTTTTAAAGTGTGGTGATATTAATAGGACATTCAGTACTCTAATACATGGACTATTGTACAGTTCAGTATTGCACTTTGAGCTATTAGTTTACCTATTACAACCTCTACACTCAGTAAAGATACCGAAAATATTTGATGTTGGGTGTGAACTTCATTTGAAAATAATTTTTTAAAATTGTGTTACTTTAATACTAATGATACATGAGATTTGCTTTATAATATAAAGATTTCCATACTGATATTAGTTACTGTTAAAAGTGAATTCTGGCTAGGGATGGAGTTAGGTACCTGTAACCTCAGCCTTCAGAAGGGCAAGGCCATCTAGGCTACATGGTGAGACCATGTTTCAACAAATCCGAACCTCTCAATTTTGCTGTCATTAGCCAGTGATTGATAGAACTGGTTTATAGTAATTTATTAATGGATTAGGATTGAACACGTGCAAATTCAGTTTTCTAATAACCATATATGCGTGGTCACATTTGCAGGCAATCTCTAGGGATGTTACTGAGGAAACATTCCTCTTTTTCAGGGAAAAAAAACCCAGCTCAGGTACAAATTAAGTACTCATTTTGTTCCACCCTACTGTCTACAGGTGTGACAGCCACACTAGAGAGGAGATTATTTTAAATTGGCTTTCAACACTGAAGTACATAAACTAAAGAACTTTGTTTCTTTAATATACACTTAATTAGAAGTGAACAGTGAACAAACTTTGTTGCTAGGGCAACATAGGGATCCATAAAAGACATTTCTTGGCTACCAGGTTTATTCCTCCTAACAAGAGTTTGGAAGTGTTAGACCACTGATGAAAGTTAGGGTTTTAGTACATAGTACAAATAATGAAACATTAGCATCTCATGTCTGTGTGGAAATAAGGGGCTTTTTAAGAAAATAAATAGTGCAGAGCATTCAAAATTAGCAACCTGTGTACTTTGTAGGAGATGAAAATACACACATGAAATTCATAAATTCTACTTTTAGGAACTGATACAGTAGTAAGAGATTCTGAGTTCTAATTGCCATAAAATTCTTGGTATTTTTACTTCTATATGATTCTTACATGTTCTAATTTTGAAGGAGTATTAGAATAGTGGTTTGGAGATGATCTAAAAAATCTTTATATAAAATGTACAAGAAAAGATAGCTTTTCACATAATTTTTCCATCCCATTTCTGAAAATGACCACAGTTGTCAAGTATTTCTCAAAAAATTATTCAGATTGTGTTTATAGTTTAATGAAGTTATGAACTATACAGGATAAAAGATGTAAAAGATGTAAGTAGAAACTTAAGTAGAATACTAATTCTTTAATACCAGGTGGAATTTTTTTGGTTGTGTATGACAGTTGTGGCTGTCACATAGGGGTGCATTTTGAGATACAGGTAAGTAAGTATTGAATGTTAATAAGTGTGCTGGGAAAATAGATCATGAAGGATGTTAGCTGCTAGAGGCGACACTGCTCTGTACAGCTCTGAGAGCACAGGCCCTGCTGAAAGCAAACCTGACAGTGAAAGACTCAAAAATAGGCTTGGAAGGATGCTCTTCCAGGGGACACGGGTTTGGTTCCCAGCACTCACATGGTGGCGCGTGCGGGTACACATACACACACAAACACACACACACATGAAGGCAAAACACCCATATATAACATTTTTTAAAAATTAAAAATAATTTTCTCCTTTTTTGTAATTGGATACTTTATTTATCTTTCAGATGTCTTTCCCTTTCCAGGTCTCCCCTTTGGAAACCCCCTGTTCCGTCCCCGCTCTCCCTGCCTCTATGAGGGTGCTCCCCCACCCACCCACCTACTCCCTTCTTCCCACCCTGGCATTCCCCTACACTGAGTCATCGAACACCCTCAGGCCCAAGGGCTTCTCCTCCCACTGATGTCCAACAAGGCCATCCTCTGCTACACATGTGGCCGGAGCCATGGGTCTCTCCGTGTGTACTCTGGTTGGTGGTCCAGTCCCTGGGAGCTCCAGGAGTCTGGCCAGGTGACACTGTTCCTCCCTCCATGGGGCTGCAGACCCTCTCAGCTCCTATAGTCCTTTCTCTAACTCCTCCATCAGGGACCCCGTGCTCAGTCCAATGGTTGGCTGTAAGCATCCGCCTCTGTATTTGTCAGGCTCTGGCAGAGCCTCTCAGGACACAGCCATGTCAGGCTGCTGTCAGCAAGCACTTCCTGACATCCACAATAGTGTCTGGGTTTGGTGACTGTATATGGGATGGCTAATATTCACTTATCAGTGAGTACATTCTGGGTGTGTTCTTTTGTGACCGACCAAGCTACCTCACTCAGGATGATATTTTCAAGTTCCATCCATTTGCCTGCGAATTTCATGAAGTCATTGTTTTTAATAGTTAAGTAGTATTCTATTGTATAAATGTACCACATTTTCTGTATCCTTGCTCTGTAGAGGGGCATCTGGGTTCTTTCCAACTTCTGGCTTTTATAAATAAGGCTGCTATGAACATAGTGGAGCCTGTGTCCTTATTACATGTTGGAGCATCTTTGGGGTATATGCCCAGGAGTGGTATAGCTGGGTCCTCAGGCAGAGCTATGTCCAATTTTCTGAGGAACCTCCAGATTGATTTCCAGAGTGGTTGCACCAGCTTGCAACCCCACCAGCAGTGGAGGAGTATTCCTCTTTCTCCACATCCTCACCAGCATCTGCCGTCCCCTGAGTTTTTGATCATAGCCATTCTGACTGGTGTGAGGTGGAATCTTAGGATTGTTTTGATTTGCATTTCCCCGATGAATAAGGATGCTGATCATTTCTTTAGGTGCTTCTTGGCCATTCGAGTTTCCTAGTTGAGAATTCTGTTTAGATCTGTTCCTCATTTTTTAAATAGGATTATTTGGTTCTTTGGAATCTAACTTCTTGAGTTCTTTGTATATATTGGATATATGCAGCAAAATGCTGGGTCCTGTTTATGTATCCAGTCTGTTAGTTTATGTCTTTTTATTGGGGAATTGAATCCCTTGATGTTAAGAGATATAAAGGAGTAGTGATTATTGCTTCCTGTTATTTTTAATGTTATTTTTGTGTTTGTGTGGCTATCTTCTTTAGTGTTTGTTGAAAGAAGTTTACTTTCTTGCTTTTGCTAGAGTATAGTTTCCCTCCTTGTGTTGGCGTTTTCCATCTATTATCCTTTGTAGGGCTGGATTTTTGGAAAGATGTTGTGTAAATTTGGTTTTGTCATGGAATATCTTGGTTTCTCCATCTATGGTAATTGAGAGTTTTGCTGGATATAGTAGTCTGGGATGGCATTTGTGTTGTCTTAGGGTCTGTATGACATCTGCCCAGGATCTTCTAGCTTTCATGGTCTCTGGTGTGTAATTCTGATTGTTACTTGACCTTTTTCCCTTACTGCTTTTAATATTCTTTCTTTGTTTTATGCATTTGATGTTTTGACTATTATGTGATGGGAGGAATTTCTTTTCTAGTACAATCTATTTTGAGTTCTGTAGGCTTCTTGTATGTTCATGGGCATCTCTTTCTTTAGGTTATGGAAGTTTTCTTCTATAATTTTGTTGAATATTTACTGGCCCTTTAAGTTGGGACTCTTCACTCTCTTCTACACCTATTATTCTTAGGTTTGGTCTTCTCATTGTGTCTTGGATTTCCTGGATGTTTTGGGTTAGGAGCTTTTTGCATTTTGCATTTTCTTTGACTGTTGTGTCAATGTTTTCTATAGTATCTTCTGCACCTGAGAGTCTCTTTTCTATCTCTTGTATTCTGTTGGTGATGCTTGTATCTATGACTCCTGATCACTTTCCTAGGTTTTCTATCTCCAGGGTTGTCTCCCTTTGTGATTTCTTTATTGTTTCTATTTCTATTTTTAGATCCTTGATGGTTTTGTTCAATTCCTTCACTTGTTTGGTTATATTTTCCTATAATTCTTTAAGGGATTTTTGTGTTTCCTCTTTAAGGGCTTCTATCTGTTTACCTCTGTTCTCCTGCATTTCATTAAGGGAGTTATTTATGACCTTCTTAAAGCCCTCTATCATCATCATGAGATGTGATTTTAAATCAAAATCTTGCTTTTCTGGTGTGGACTTGGTAGGTTACAAATTCTACATCATTTCAAAAGCAGACATAGAAGAAAATGACTTCAGTTTAATAGCTGCTGTCTCAGTTATACTGCCATATCTATATGTGTGACATTTTAGACTTAAGAGACATTTATTACATTTTTATGCTATTGGCAAAGTAGTACAAGTTTTAGTTTTAGATATTGTAGTCTTTGAATTAAAAGAATTACTAATTTTAGCTGTTGCACCTCAGACAGAATAGATGTGGGGCTGGAGATATAGCTGAGAGACAGAGCGCTCCCTCCCCTGGCACACACAAGGCCCTGGTTTGACGTGGGGGTACGCGAGCGCGCGCACACACACACACACACACACACACACACACACACACACACACACCCCTTACTGTGTAACTTGAATGCTAAATGGATACATCTTAGCTTTGAAGACATTGTTCAGTAGTTACAAAAGGAAGTCTGAGAAGGACAGGAGCTGATTATGGCCCCTGTGTAGAGCAGTGCAGAGTGCTGAAGAGTTGGAAGAGAACTCATCTGTTGTGCTGGTATCGTGTCCAGAAACGGATGGGAGTTTAGGTAGAGGCTTGCTCTTGCCCGGTGTGTCAGTACATACTTACAATCCCAGCTCCTTGGGAAGCTGAGACTGGAGGATCAAAAGTTCATCTCTAGCCTGGGCAACTTTCAGTATGCTACCCTTCCAACGAGAATACTTCTGAAGTGTTAACTCTAAAAGTTCCACAGAGATGAGATATATTATAGGCCAAGGCCAGCTGCCTCTCCCCAAGCCCCATGGTTCCGCTGTTTGCAGTGGCTCTGAATCTCACAGGGTTGTGGTAAAAGAGTCATGGATGAGATGGTAGAGAGCATACACTTCATACCAGCCAGATTTTGTATTATGGTTTGAGTTGGATTTATTTAACTTTTAAATGTAATATTTTGTTATTTCAGGAAATGTTTGTCTATTTATCCACCCAACTAAAGAAGTTGGCAGAGGCCCACAATGAAAGACTACTGCAGACACCTCACAACCCCATATCCTTAGGTAACTTTCTTCTTTTAATAAAAAAATATTTGAGATATTCTTAGAAGGACATTATCATTTATAGAAATAGTAACTTGTTTTGATTATGCTGATAATTTTAAATCCATCCCAGTATTAATTGGTAACTTGGTTTACTTAACCTTTAAAATGCTTTAATGTTCTCCAAGGTAAAACCTTTTAACTGAGGGAATCAGATTGGTAGTAAATATAATGAATGAATGAAGGAAGGAAGGAAGGAAGGAAGATAGGTAGATAGATATATACATATATTTATATATACATATATATATATATTTAGGGCTTGCTTTTTTCCCATGAAGCTTGCTCAGCTAACACGCCACCTGACAGAGCACTTTAGTGCCTGTGCTTATTTTCCTCAGCTTCTGCATGCTAGGAAGAACTGTCCTGTGAATTGATCTGCTGATATAAGGACTAGTATTTCTGTCATGCAGTTCGGGAACTATTGAAATGAATATAGTGGGCTAAAGAGATCCTGGTGGGTAAGAACGCTTGCTCCTCTTCCGGAGGGCCTAAGTTCAGTCCCTACCCTGCAAGGCCAGCTCACAACTGCCCTCACCTCCAGCTCACAGCTGCCCTCACCTCCAGCTCACAGCTGCCCTCACCTCCAGCTCACAGCTGCCCTCACCTCCAGCTCACAGCTGCCCTCACCTCCAGCTCACAGCTGCCCTCACCTCCAGCTCACAGCTGCCCTCACCTCTAGCTCGCAACTGCCCTCACCTCCAGCTCACAGCTGCCCTCACCTCCAGCTCACAGCTGCCCTCACCTCCAGCTCACAGCCGCCCTCACCTCCAGCTCACAGCCGCCCTCACCTCCAGCTCACAGCCGCCCTCACCTCCAGCTCACAGCTGCCCTCACCTCCAGCTCACAGCTGCCCTCACCTCCAGCTCACAGCTGCCCTCACCTCCAGCTCACAGCTGCCCTCACCTCTAGCTCACAGCTGCCCTCACCTCCAGCTCACAGCTGCCCTCACCTCCAGCTCACAGCTGCCCTCACCTCCAGCTCACAACTGCCCTCACCTCCAGCTCGCATCTGCCCTCACCTCCAGCTCACAGCTGCCCTCATCTCCAGCTCTAGGGAGTCTAACATACTCTTCTGGCTTCTGAGGCCCCTAAACACACATGCACATGTCTACACACAAATACATAAATAGAAAGCAGTTTTAGAAAGTGAGTAACTGAGCCAGGCTGTGTTAGCACCTGCCTTTCATTCCAGAGGTAGCCTTGAACAGACCAGCATGGCCTACAGAGGGAGTTCCAGGACAGCCGGGGCTACACAGAGAGACCCTGCCTCAAAAAAACCAAAAAAAGTGAATATTTGACTTTTACATACTCAAGTAACTTAAAAGCTTCATAATTAGTTTATGGATATATAAATAAAATATGTTTTATATTTCTCTTTCGGTTGAGGAAAGTGAATCATTTATAACTAAAGCCTTTTTGGAATGGGCATCTATGGAGAAGTGGACCCCAACACCTAAAACATAGCCCCTAATCCTTTGCTCACGTAGCAGGCCATGTGGGGGAGTTGGAGCGTCAGTCTACCACGTTTTAGTGGCCAGTCCCTTTTCTCTACTCTGATGGAGATAATAATCCATCATGCAAAACTGCGTAAGGTTGGTGGAGGTGTTTGTCACGGGCACAGCATGACTAGTGAGTCTTCGGTCAGCAGTGGCTGTGGCAGTGGTGGGTGCCAGGGCGCAGCTTAGCACGCAGTATCAGAGTGACAGTTTTACGTCTGTGTGCGGAAGCTGATCTTGGTCTTACGTGGACTGAGATGGAAGACTCCTCATTCCGGTTGCTTAAGTTCTCCCGACTTGGTTGAATCCAGTTAGCAAGCTCCATTGGTCACTTCCTTGTTCCTTGTATTTAGCTGGAAAATTAACTTTCTAAAAGGCAGATATGGAAACAATACTTGCTCTAATTTATTAAGTACAGTGAAGTGCTGTTGTGTTGTGGGACAGTGCATAAATGCAGTTTCCTTATCCTCATTTGTTTTGAGTGGTTTGTAATCCAGAAGCTTGATGAATGTCTTTTCTCTCCTAGCTATGACACTTAAGACCCTAGATGGACACGGTGACAAAGCTGTTACTCAGCTTGGCTCAATGCTTTTTACCAGACAAGTGTCTGGAGCCAGGTAAGTCAACTTAAGAGGTGAGTGTCTCTGCTTTCGATGTCACCTGTAGGACACCATGTGTCTGTTCCTCCTCCAGGAGTAACTTTTGAGCCATTTGTTTCCATCCTGTGGTTTTCCAATGGCCTGACAGGAGTTGTGTAAGCCTGTAACTTCCAACCTCCGCCTCCTACACTTTTAAGAGCTCACAGGTTCCAATGGAAGACGAAAGCCCAGCTGTGCCACTGTTCGAGGCCAGCGAGGCCGTCGGGTTGGCCTCAGTACCTCCTGGGTGTTAGTGCTTGGCTTTCTGCTGATTCCAGCTTTTTGGCTTTTCCTTCACCAGCCCCGGGTTAGTTGAGATAAATTATTCTTTTTGTGTGACTCCTTTACGCCACCGCACCCCACATAATGAGTTTCAAGTTTTATTACAATAAAAGTGCTTGTGTTGGCTTTTCTTTAAAAAAAAAAAAAAAGTTTAATCAAGAATTCTCATCAGTAGTCCTTCACTATATACTGACCTGTGGTGAGAATTCACTGTGGTCGAAGAACAATAAGGTAACAACTCTGTGAGGCTGTTATGCCCCACCTCTGCACTGTGGGCAAAGAATAGGAAGACAGGAGCCTCTCCGGATAGCTTGCTGCTGCTGCTGCTGCTGCGGGGGTTCTAGGACTGAACCTAGGGCCCAAGGCAGGGTGGTAATCACATGCCCACAGATACATGTCCAACCCTTGATTTCCAGACAGGGTCTAAGGTATCCAAACTGGGCTTGAACTTAACTATGTGGCCCACTTAGGCCTGGAACTTGCAATTCTCCTGTCTCAGCTCCCCACATAGGCCCAGGTTCTGGGTAGATTTTTGTCCCATTCTTGGTTAGATTATCTTAAGTACTGTCATATTATGATAGTAGAAATGTGGCATCTTTCCTACCAATTTGAAGTGGAAAAGTTGCTAATGAAATAATGTTTTCTAATTGTTCTACTTAGATTTATATTGCTGTAATTAAAATACTCTGACAAAAAACAAATTGGGAAGGGAAGAGCATTTCTTTAACTTATACTCCAGGTCATAGTCCATCCTCAAGGGAAGTCAGGGTAGCAACTCACGCAGGAACTGAAGTAGAAACCACTGAGGGGAATACTTACTGGCTAGTTCAGTCACTTGTGTTCAGCTAGCTTTTTTAAACTGTCCAGGACCACCTGCCTAGAGACAGTAGTACTGCCCACAGTAGGCTGGGCCCTCCTGTGTCAGTTAGCAATCACGATAAGATAAGCCCAGAGGCCAATCCAGTCTGAGGTCCCATCTTCCAGGTGACTTGAGGTTGTACTGATCTAACAAACACACAGACAAGCAGAACCCTGACCTGAGTCACACCGCTCTTGGCAGCTGGTACTGAGAGCACACGTTCCACACGTCCACCTGGGGCTAAATCAGGTATTTCAGAGGAAAATGTGATATCTTACTCTAAAGACTTTTCATCATGTACATCTCCGTGAAAGCATTTTATTCTGAATTACATTGTCTTCATCAGTGTTCTATTGCCACACCTGGCTAATGACAAAGAAAAAACTAAAACTTAGGTCAGTTCAGCTTTTAACTTGAGAAACTGTCTGTATGTCACATAGTTTTGATGCTTTTGGTTTGTTTGTTTGTTTGTTTCTTTGTGGTCAAACCTCCCTTCTCCTTCCTCCAGACAGGGTTTCTGTGTGTAGTAGCCTTGGCTGTCCTGGAACTAGTTTTGTAGACCAGGTTGACCTCGAACTCACAAAGCTCTCCCTTCTTAGGGCCATGATTAAAGGTGTGTGCCTCCACGCCCAGCCTTTAATTGGTTTCGTTAAAAGTGAAAGATTTGAAATCTGCTTGTGTCTAAGGCAGCCATGGACGTCAGCCTTAAATAAAGCATGCCGTGGGTGGCTGTTGCTGTCTGCGGGCCCTCCCACGGAGCAGTTACCTGGTCCCCTGGGCGCCCTTTCATTGCCTGATGCTGGTTGCATGGTTGAAGTGTTCACTTGTTGTTGGTGAGGTGACAATGAGCCGAAGCCTTTGGCTTCTACAGTTGAAGTCAGATTCTAGGTCTGGCACAGATGTAATTGTCTTCTTACTTTGAAGAAGCTGTGGGGATGAGCCTCTTGCTCTCTCTAGCGCTGAGTCAACGGCGTCACTGGGCAGGACTTCGCAGTTACACCTTACAGTTTCCGTTAAGCTGACTGTTTGCACTGGCCGCAGTGTATGCCATTTCTCAGCTTCTTGACTGGTGGCCGTATAGCCGAGCGAGGCACTTGCCTTGTTTCTGGGTGGGTGGTATCTGAGCATCAGCAGACACATCAGGTGGATAAATCTTTTTCCCTTTCAGGGCTGTGCCTGTTAGGAATGTGCAAACTGTGAGTGGCCACACTTTCCGAGGCTTCATGGCCCACACAGATAATTACCCCTGTGCTTACCTCAACGCGGCGGCGGCCATCGGCATGAAGATGCAGGACGTGGACCTGTTCATCAAGAGGCTCGACAAGTGCTTAACCACAGTGAGAAAAGAGCAGAGCAAAGCGGGCTCTGTGACTGAGGACAGCAACGCCGAAGCTGCGGACGCTGAGGAGCTGGCCTTGAAGCTAGATGGCGTGCTTGGGGGCGCGGGCCAGGGCCCTGCTCTGTGACACAGGGCTCTGCACAGCTTGTGCGAGCAGTCTAAACTGTATGTGTGACGTTTCTGAATCAAGAGTTTTATGGAGAACATTCTGTCGAGGAAGAGACTGGTCTGAGAGTAGCCATTGGTGACTTTTTATCCTTAGATGGCCTCAGTCAATGATTCTTAACAGGTTATAAAATGCAGTTGCGTGAACACAATTCAGATGATTCTTACTAATATAAATTGTAAAGCAACGTGTAACAGAGAGCTGCTTCTTCTTAGCCATTTTTCAGCATTCAGAGATATTTTCTTGTTTCCAGTCGCATAGAATTGAGAAGGATCTGTTTCTAATGTTGCCGAATACTAGGTGTTTACTGAGCTGTCTCTGTCCCCACTGAAGGGGCATTCAGAGGAAAACAGAGCCAAGTCACAAGCGTAAGAGCAGTTGCTCTTAGCTGGACTGGCTTCATTATATATGAACAACATAGAAAGACTCACAGTGGGTGCTAGTGATAGTCAACGGTAGGACCGGCAGTTCTGCCCAGCACGTGGTTCCACAAAATTCTCAGTCCAGAACGTCAGTAGGGATGCGTTTTAAGGAAGTGTGCTCTTCCGTTAAAGGGGGGTTTGCACAAGTGCTGCCTGATCACACTGCTGTTTGCTGTGGGCTGCATAGAAAACAGTGGTCCCATGAAAGCAGTGCCTAGTGAGGTGCTGGGTGTCACGGTTTGTCCAGGTATGTGCCCCGCTGCTCACATACCTATAACAGCTGATTTTATAGTTTTAGACCATATCTCAGTGATATGTGACTGTAAAAATTAAAAAACAGCTCTGAGAATGTTACTAAGGCTACGTCACAGAGACTGTTAGTGACAATAAGAGTCACTAGTTGCAAACAAGTTGTTACAAATTGTTTCCTACAGTACATGTTCATTTTTTCCATTTGGGCAACTGAAAACATTATTCCACAGTCTGGGCTTTAGACAGACTTTGTGACTGCATAGGTATGTGTGTGAATGACTGAAATTCCAGGCCCAGGGCCTCCAACTATGATCTTTGTTAGTTACACAGAACGAAACAACCAACCAAAAAAACCCAACCAAACAAAAAAGAAAACTGGACTGGGGCTTAGGGAAGCGTCATGGAAACAACCGTGTTTCCTAGGCCTGCTCTGTGGAGTGTCACTCTACCTGAAACATTCTTGGGGAAAGGGCCCATGGAGGAATAATTTGGGGAAATGCTTTTGTAAATTTGCTCATGGTGTATTACATGCTATGAGAGGATTTCTTCAGTAAAATTGGCCTGCTTTTCCAAAGAGGAGCCAGTTCTCTGAAGTGGAACACTCCTTGTACATGTTTTCCCAGCCCAAGGGGTCAAATGTGTTAACCTCTGATTCTACGCTTGTGTTGGTGTGCCACTGAGCTGTATTTGACAAGGGAGTCTTCTAGTGCACCATTAGAGGCTCGTACAGAAGAGCTTAGCCAGAAGCTGTTTGAGTGTGTGAGTTGGGTCGTGTGAGCCGCTGATGTACCTGCATATCAAGGCCGGATGAAGAACTCACTTGAGGATATCTACGTGGTTCCCAGATGTATTCTTCCTCTGGGACCAGACACTAACACGGCTCGTAGGTAGCTATAGTATCTCGTTACATGGGAGTAAATCCTGGATTGTAAAGCTCTGTGCTGGTTTCTGTGTGGATTCGGGGCTGCCCCGTAGTGAGATGAGGCCACAGAGGCCCAGTCTCTGGAGCCTACGAGCGTCAGATGACACCGCCAATGGAAGTGCTGGCAGTGCAGCCTCCTGTGCATCAGGCCAAAGTGATTTTCTAGAATAAGTGATCGATATTGTGTGATCATCATTTTGCTTTAGAACGGCCAGAGTCCAGAGACTGGAGATGCTTCCCCATCTGCCGAGTATCAGCAGTTCTTGGGCTTCAGCTGCTGAATAGAGAATAATTCTAATTGAAGATAAATTACATGAACCCACATGTGAATGATAGATATGGTAGAACATTTTATTGCTGGTGCATAAAATCCACTGCAGTTTTGGTTATTAACCCTTTCCTTTTTAAGCACTTTTAAATTCCAGCTCTGTTCCTCCTGGCTCCATGCTTGACCCTAAGGTCAGGTTTTGTCTCCCCCAGCCCTGTATAACTTAACCTAATGCTCTCTCCTGTTCCTAACTCTGCATGAAGCTGACATTACCGGGGATGCTTCCTGATTTGCCTGTCTTGCCTTCAGGCTGTGACTGTGGAGGACACAGCACAGGCATTGCCTAAGACACTACTACTTCTTTATGGCCCAACTCCTCTTATAATAAGGCCATAAAGTACACTTTTGAAGGTTGCTTTTTAAGACACTAGGCTGGAGTAGTCTGCCTAGAGAAGAAAACTGAATCACATTGCAGGGAGAGGTGTTTTCAGTTGAGTCTTAGTTTGCCCTAGGTCTCTGCTGAGTATTCTCACTGTTAGGGAGATATGACAGACAGAGTCTTGTAAGACAGTGTTAACCATGAATCTTCCTACTGGCTTGTGGTGATAATTGAATTCAGTTATACATGATGAGTTATGTAATACAGTTCTGTTCTGCCAATAGGTCTTTGATATACAAATGGTAAATTTAAGTATCATTTAAATAAATATTTTTTTCTAACGTCTTGACCCAGCACATAATTATTCACCGATTCTATTTCTTTAACCACAGGACAGTAAGAACTGTCACTGAGGCCCTAGGTAGAGAATATGTCCATGCTATGACTTCCATAGTAGAACTTAGACAAATAGTCTCATGTTTTAAACAGATGATAATATTGAGTAAGTGACCTCATCCTGACAAGTTCAGTTTTAAGTCTTTTCACTGAAGTAGGCAACCAACAATTGAAACAACAACAATGAAAAACAATGATGAATCTCACTCAGATTGTCCTCAGAGAAAAATTTGAAATACATCCATATTTGGCGCAGATAAAAATTGGATTTCCTTTGCCTCCCAATCTAGTTTCTGCGAAGCTGGAAAATGGTGTTGTTTTACATTGATAAGATTGATTTTATATATTGAGTTGGAATAAACCCAGTTTTATAAGCACAGAAGTTGATTAATTTCAGATATTTCATAATCTCTGAATAATTTGGTAACCAATTGGTCATGCTAGCAGCAGAAGTGCATGTGTGCACACATTCGCATGCGTGTGTGCTTCGGGGCTCATCGGACAGGTGCTAGGTGCTTCCTTGTCTGTCTTTGTTGGTTCTGCTCTTGGCCAGCCTTCGTCTGCAGGTCTGATGCCTCCTTTATGCCTTGGCCTCGTGGTCTGTGTGACATAAGATGGTGATTTTACAGCTAAGG
Source organism: Apodemus agrarius (assembly GCA_964023405.1). Lineage (NCBI taxonomy): Eukaryota > Metazoa > Chordata > Mammalia > Rodentia > Muridae > Apodemus > Apodemus agrarius. The sequence continues at coordinate 55,090,055 of OZ030016.1, forward strand.
AATATTACTTTGTAACTAACCAGCTAATATTCTTCAGTTCAAGCTAAGGCCTTGGACAAAGTCAGGTTGGGTTTATACCATCTTTCTTTTTTTCTTTTAAATCAGATACTACCCACAGGAACTTTTGGGAAGAGGTAAAGGAAGGCTAAGTTTGACTGTGTAAGTAGGGGTGGGGTTACGCTAGGATTTAACTGTGTAAGTGGGGGTGGGGTTAGGCTAGGAGACTGTGATGTGGCCATCAGCCTCCTGACCTGCATATTACCAAAAGGGAGAAACAATTCCAGAAATATTTTTGGTATAGACTGTTTAAAATAAAAACAAATTGTATAATTTATTACATGAAATAAAATTTTAATAAATCATCGACGGTTCCGTATATTATTCTGCTGAATCCTGACTACAGATGAAATCTGGAAGGGCAAAGAGCCCTCCCTGAGGTCTTCCTGCACTCTTTAGTCTCATCATCTCTGCTTGCGGAGAAGTCAGAAAGGAAAGTCTGACCTGAGATGGGAATCTCGACTCATGGCTACTGACTGTGAAGGTTGATACTTACGGGTAATTAGTCATTTTTAAAAGAAACACTCAGGGGCAGACAGGATGGCCCAGTGGAAGAAGGGACTTGCCACCCAGTCTGACATACCTGTCTACCCACATGATGGAAAGAGAGAATTGACTCCTAACACACACATGCACACACACACATGCATACACACACACACCATTGTACTTGTACACACAGAAAATAAAAATAAGTTCTTTTTAAAACCTGTCATTTATTTGAAAATAAGACACACCTGTCAACGTCATATTTTATTGTTGTCCTGTACTTTTTAGAATTATGCATTTGCCATTAAGTGGGAGTTCGTCTTCCCTCTGAACTCGTGATATAACATCTCCACATCTTGGTCTCATCAGATGTTGAATAGAGACCACCCTAAGCAATGAGGATCAAGTGGGTAATAAATGCGAAGATTATTAATAAAGGTTTCAGGGTCTGAAACAGCGTGAGCCTGTAAGTAAGCAGCGACATTCTTGATAAGCCAAATTGTATTCATTTGTGCTACATTTAAATGAAAATGTGTTGTCAGGCAGGTTATTGGTGAATTTTAAACATTTTCTAGTGAAATTCCAAAAACGAATTTGATTTTAGATGACTTTTATTTTTTTATTTTTTTATTTTCAGGGTCTTTCTATTTTGGCATTTAATGAGTTTCCTTTGGTTTTACAATTAAATTTGAGAATTAAGAAAAACATATTAAAGTGTGCTGACTATGTTTTGCATCTGAAGTTACAGATTATAACTTAAGAGAGATGTTCAGAACAAGTTCATGTCACAGTGAGTTCTGCAGGGATATGTTAGCCTACCGCTGGTTTTGGTATCGGCAGCAGGATTACAAATGTGATTTATGCAGCGCATACAGTGTTTCCATGTAACTTTACCGTGGAAGGCCCTCTACGGTCACACTCCTACATTTACACACGTACCTGACTCTAGCACACATCTTTTGGATGTATGGTCCTTTAAGGCAATTCTTAGATCTTTCTCCTCAAGATGTGTTCACCCTCAGCCTTTCCTCCTCAATTATTCATACTCCTTCCCACTGTGAGGCCAAAAGTCTGGGAGCCTTGACTCTGTGTTTATATCAAAAAGTCATGCAAAGCCAGGCATGGTTATGCATTCCTGCAATCTTCACAATCAGGAGACTGAGGCTGGAGGATTGTGAGTTCAGAACCACCCTGGGCTACAAAGTGATGTGATTCAGTCAGTCAAAGAAATAAATAACAGTCATGTACCTACTTTTAAAAACTTCCCTAGACTCAAGCCTGTGCCCTTCTCTGTAACAGGTTTGACTGCCTGTGTTTTTGCTTATATTATTATAGGACCTCCCTCTTGCTCCTCTAAAGGAGGCCCTACCACACCTTCCCTTCCCCTCCATCCTTCCGACTCTTCCCCTTTGGCCTTATTCCTGTCCAGCCAAGCTGGCCAGCTCGCTACCGCTCTGCCCCCGGAACACACTGCCTCGGAGCCTTGCCCCCGGCTCTACTCTGCGAGGGAATGCCCGCCTAGGCCCTCGGCTAACTCACTTGTCTCATGGTTTTATTAAATCTTGTGAGACGTCTGCTCCCATGACCTTTACAGAGCTAGAGCAGCCGTCGCCCCCTCGTCTCCAGTGGACTCTGTTGGTGTCCTGCGAGCCACCTGGAGCTTTACGTATGGCAGGTCATCATTCAGTATGTCAGGGCTTATGCCGCGTGCAGCACCTGCCTCCGTGATAGCCGTCCTAGTGCTCCTAGCCTATTGGCCATGCCTCATGCTGAGGAGCAGGCTAACACAGCATGCAGGGTAGAGGCTGGTGCGAGTGTGTGTGCCCCTGTGCCCCTGGGCAGGCCGTCTGTACCACCAGAGGCGCGCACCGTTCACTCATACTCCAAGCACCTAAGCAGCAGCTGCCACAGGACACTCAGCTATTCATTGTATGAAAGATGGAAGAGGGATGAAATATTTATGCGGCCGTGAATCCCATCATGTCTGATTGAAACTCCAATAGTTCCATCTCTAAAACATCCCAGACTCTTTCCCTGAGGTGCAGATGCAGAGGTCCTGCTCAGCTCTCCTTGTGCAAGGGGGGCCTCACACGCCCCTCCCTGCCAGCTGCAAGGAGCGGCCTCACCGACAGGACAGCCCCCTTGCTCGCCCTCACCTTCTAGGGCAGCTGGAGCCTGTACAGCCAAAGTCAAAGCCACTGGCCAGAGTCAACATGGCTGTGCTATAAGACCACCCCACACTCTGCTGTGTACACCTCCTAACAGGCTGTACCCCCCCCCACCCTGCTGTGTACACCTCCTAACAGGCTGCACCCCACCCTGCTATGTACACCTCCTAACAGGCTGCACCCCACCCTGCTGTGTACACCTCCTAACAGGCTGCACCCCCACCCTGCTGTGTACACCTCCTAACAGGCTGCACCCCCACCCTGCTGTGTACACCTCCTAACAGGCTGCACCCCACCCTGCTGTGTACACCTCCTAACAGGCTGCACCCCCACCCTGCTGTATACACCTCCTAACAGGCTGCACCCCACCCTGCTGTGTACACCTCCTAACAGGCTGCACCCCCACCCTGCTGTGTACACCTCCTAACAGGCTGTACCCCCACCCTGCTGTGTACACCTCCTAACAGGCTGCACCCCACCCTACTGTGTACACCACCTAACAGGCTGCACCCCCACCCTACTGTGTACACCTCCTAACAGGCTGCAGACTTTGCTTGGAGACGTTCACCTGACTGTCAAGCACATCATATCAGTCTGGTAACTCCTCTGCCCTGGCCTGCTTTTCCTGTTTGTTTGTTTGACAGGCATTGCTCTGTCATGGCCGCCTCAACTGCTCACAGGATCTGACTATATATATATATATATATATATATATATATATATATATATATGTGTGTGTGTGTGTGTGTGTGTGTGTGTGTGTGTATGTGTATGTGTATGTATATGTATATGTATATGTATATGTATATGTATATGTATGTATGCATGCATGTATAGTACCTGTGGCTGCCCCTCCCCTGCCCACCTGTTTCTTCTCTTGCCTCTCTTCTTTGCTTTAAACCAGCCCTGGGGTACACCCACTTGCAATATTCAGATAATGCTAATCTATACAGTTCTTTAGCTGGATGAATTTCATTTGGTAGCCATTGCAGATTATGACATTGTTTTAATCTCACAGCAGTGTGTGTGTGTGTCCCTGAATCTGTAGCTTGCTATTTTGACTAGACTGGCTGGCCAGCTAGCCCCTTGGCACCCTCTCCCGTCTTCCTCTCTTGGTGCCCATGCAGGTTCTGGGGATCTGAAGTCGGGTCCACATGCTTGCACAGCAAACACATTACTCAGTGAGCCATTTCCCAGCCCCGAGTTTGGTATCATTCTGCAAGTTATGATTTTAAAATCCCAATTGCTATTTTCAAACATGTGTCAAAAGTTGAGGTTTAACACATTTTTTTATAAGTGACCCATAGACCCCGAACGAGAGATAAATCATCCAATGGAGAATCTCTACAAAGACTTTCTGTCACGGTCAAATAATAGCTACAAAGTGAGAGACCACCTTCATCCTTAACCTGCCACATAGTGACAGAGTGGCCTGCGGCTTGCTTACGTTTTATTGTCAACTTGACACAACCTAGAATCACCTGGCAAGGGGGAACTTTAATTATAGAATTGTCTCCATCAGATTGGCGTGTGGCCGTGGCTGTGAGAGGCTGCCTTGATGTTGGAGGGCTCGGGCCACTGTGGGTGGCACCACCTGTAGGTGGGTGGGCCTGGGCTATATTAGCAAGTGAACAGAGTGAGCTAGTAACTACCGTTCCTCTGCGGTTTCTGCTTGAATTCCTGCCCTGTCTGCCCTCCGTGACAGACTGTGGTAGACGCATAAGATGAAATAAACTCTTCCCGTAGATTGCTTTAGGTCAGAGGGTTTTTATCACCACAGCAGAAAAGCAAACTAGATCACTAAGCGACCTGACCTTCCGAAAGCTAACTCTGGACTCATCTGAAAGGATAACAAGACCTCCCGGGACTGAGATAAACATCCAGTGAAATTTTATGTGTGTGAAGCGGCCGGGGGACGACGGCTATGTAGCCCCTGGTCTGATAGCAGCTATCACTGAGTGGCTGTTAACACAACACACCAAAATGGAAAAGATCTTTAATGAAATAGCATCGGAAATGGGCTTTATGTGGTGCAGCTGTGTTGGCTTGGTATTTATCACGTCCTATCTATCGCAATAAAAACCGGAGACTGTAGCTATGGGAGACGAGCCTCGGACGGTCTTGGAGCTGCCGTTTCCTCCCGCGTCTAGCCTCCTACCGCTGGATTTTCTTCTTTGTCTTAAGGCTTTTTTTTTTTTTTTTTTTTTTTTTTTTGGTGCTGTTAAAAACACAGATGCCTCAGGAAACAGATAACTGCTTATTCTTATCAGTTAAGGACTTCTTAGATGAGGAGAGTTTATCAGATGTTCCTGAAGAATAGGCTTTAAAAAGAAAAAGAAAAAAAAAAAATAACACAGCCAAACTTTAGCCTAGAAACTTTCAAAAATCTCCCAGAAAGGCGTCTGGTGCCTGCTGCCCCCAGTGCCAGGCAGCACTTCCTGCCCGTGTAATTGGCACCTTACCAACTTCTCTTTGTTTCCCTGGTCCCACTAACCACACCTCTGGTTTGCAAAGTACGTCTGAGATATTTGTGGGTGGGACTCAGATCCAACCAGACTTGGCCCCCAGGTGAGGGAATACTGTGCCCCACCCCCAGGAGGAACCTAGGGTCTTGTGTGCACTTAACAAATGCTCTGTTACTGAGCTGTCCCCCACCCCCACCCCTCGCACCCCACCCCTTCCCGCTCCACCAGCCCTCGTTATTTTGAGACAGAGTCTGGCTAAGTTGCCCAGGCTGAACTTGAATTCATTCTGCATCCCATTCTGTTCAGGATTTGAACTTGCATCCAAGCTCATGGATAATTGTAGACTGTCAATGTCAGTTCTCCTTGTCCTAGCTACAGAGATCGCCTTTATTCTGAAACAGGTGGAAAGTGACCGGAGCTGTGCCAGGCTTCGTGACCAGTGGATCTTCACGTGCATCTGATCAGTTGTTCAGAGGGAAAGAGAGGCAGAAAGGAATGCCTGGGGGGACAGGAGAGTAGGGAGTGGGCTAGCCTGGGGGAAAGAACCCTTCCTGGTGTCTCCTGGTCAGACTAGAGGGACAGGAGTGTAGAAGTGGAGCTGGGAAGCTTCTGATCAGACCAAAGCTGACTGATAGTCTCCACTCCCTTCAAAAACTCGCTCAGAGGCCTGACCTAAGACAGAAGCCAGAGGACTGGAATTCAGGATCCTCACAAAAAGCTGAGTGTGGAACCACATGCCTGTAACCCAGCACCGGGAAGCCAGAGACAGGAGGAGCCCCGAGGCTCGCCGGCCAGCCACTGTAGTGGACTTGCTGAGTCCTTGGTGCAGTGGGATACCCCTGTATCAAAAGGAATGGACTGTTACGGTGGGATGATCCTGACAGCTGTCTTCTGATTTCCTTGTGCACCAACTACGCGTGCACAGAGGGAGGTGGGACAGAGGGAGGGACAGAGGGAGGGAGAGTAAGAGCAGAAGAAAACCAAATCAGAACCTCTTTTTGGAAGGGTTTGCCTGGAAATCTGAATTCAGGATCCTTGGGTATCTGTGAGCCTCCTTCCTGGCATTTTCCAGGTAAGAACCCAGATGTGGAGAACTGCTTAAAGCTGCCTCTGTGGCGTTGGGAACCCGAGGCTGATCCCGGAGGCTGGAGCTACTCACGGATCATGTCTGGGGCCCGAGAGGATGAGAAACCCAGAACATCTCTCTGGCCGCGGCCTCTTCTTCCCTGTGAGATGCATCCTTTCTGTGTGCTCTTCAGCCTCTGCTGTCGCCACTTGCCCAACCCACTGTCCACATGCCCAGAGACTCGCCTCTTCCTAGGGGACCGGATGCGGTGGGGCAGGGGAGGGCGGAAGCCTTTTGAACACCGACTTTCTGTTGTTGGAGCCCAGTGGAAAATGCCCCTGCTCTTTTATTTACTGACTCGAAGCAAATGGACCTTTTAACAGTGGGAAGTCAGCATTTGGGGGTGTGCGTTTATGATTGTTGTCTAGTTTCTGTTTATTCCCATTTATTTGCAGCCACTGGGTTTTGGGGCCAAGTTGGTTTCCACCGGTCCCTATGGGGGGAGAAGGAGGAAAATAAAAGTAGAACTCATAATCAACCACACTGCGCACAGAGCCGTACCCATGAAGCCTAGCGCTTCCTGGGCATGAAATTGACTGACGCGGGGAGGCAGCAGGTGTGGGGCCGCATGCCACTGGCTGCCTTTTTTTTCCCACCGTGTTTATAATCGGTAAATGGCTCTGGGTGTTTAAATGGCTCCCTAATACTGATGAAGAGCGGATGCCATTACAACCTGAACTCGGACCACCACACAGATGGTAGGGATAAACATCCAATCGGGCACACAGCTTTGTTTGCCTCCCTTTTAAAAGATCAGCTGAGTGTCAGACATCCGTGGTGCCAGCAGGGGGTGGGGGTGGGGTGGGAAAGGAGCAGAGCACCTCTGTCCCCTCTGTCCTTCAGATTACACGTGTATTAAGGAGGAAAGGTGTCCCTGCAGACTCCCCTGGGATTAGGGGACTTCACCTCAGCATCTGGGATTTCCCCCTCACAGGATCAAAACCTGTCTCCATGACACCTGGCTTTGGAGATTCTCCCCCCACCCCACCCCTCATCCCAATTCTTGCAAACTGATCCCACCCCAAACACTCCCAGGAACTTGGGGTGTGCTGCTTCTTTCACATCTTGAGCACCTCGAAGCATGGCGGTGCCCTTCACACCAGACGCCACCCCCCACGCCCACCTGTCCCTCAGGTTGCTGCCGTCCTGGGGTCCTTTGCTTCACTCCATTTGCGGGATCTCAGCAACGAAATGTTCTTCCCACTGTCGCTAGAAGCCGTGGCATCAAAGCTTACTCCGGAAGTAACCTTTACCACGTTGGAAGCAACAGAATGACATTGTGTGGATCGGAAGCAGAAAGAGCAGGGTGACTTGAGTCAGAGACCCTTCCTAGTCCCTTAAGGTCACCTCAGGAGTAAGTCTCCATTGAGAAACCCATACCCATACTTGGGTGTGTTTCATTCTCCCCCTCCCGCGAGCCTCAGCACCTCTCTCTCTATTAACCTGATACTTGAGTCTATATTAAAATATCTTAAATCCAGCTCTGCTTTAGGAAATTAAAAAAATCACAGCCGGGTGGTGATCACGCATGCCTTTAATCCCAGCACTTGGGAGGCAGAGACAGGTGGATTTTTTTTTTAGTTCAATGCCAGCCTGGTCTACAGAGGGAGTTCCAGGACAGCCAGGGCTACGCAGAGAAACCCTGTCCTGAAAAACCAAAATAAATATATAAATAAATAAATAAATAAATAAATAAACCAACAAACCAATCAATCAATCACATGAGGGAGGAAGCCCATGCCCTGAAAGAAGACCAAGTTGGGAACACACTCCAGGTCACTTCTGGGTTGGAGACGGGGGACATTGATCCCAAGTGTAGGAGCTGAAGAAGCAGAGCATCGTGGAGGGGAACTGGAGGTGGGTGCTGGTACTCAGAGGCTGTGGTTTAAATGAGATGGTTTCCATTGTCTAGAGCACTTGCATGCTTGGTACCCAGTTGGTGGCACTGTTCGGATAGGTTTAGGAATGTGACCTTGCTAGGGAAAATATGTCCCCGAGTATGGTTTTTGACTTGTACCTTTTCTAGCTTGCCTTTTGCTTCATGCTTGTGGTGCCAGATGTGAGCCCTCGGCGTCAGCCTTCACTCTGCCACCGTGGACTCTATCCCCGTGGAACTGGAAGCCCAAATAAACTCTTCCTTCTATGAGTCACCCTGGGCACCGTGTTTTGTAACAGCTACAGGAAAGTAACTGATACAGCTGGCTAGCTGTTTCTTTTCCTTCAGTGTGGGGCCCACAGCCCATGGAATGTATTAGGAGGGGGTCTTCCCATCTCAACCTAATCTTGGAACTTCCTCATAGTCATGTTTAGAAGGTTGTCTCCTAGGTCTCGTTGCCAATATCCTCCACCACGGTCTGTTTTACTGACATACCATACAGAAGCAGGGCAGCGCTCCCCCACCTCACCTCTCCAACTGCCTTATTTCTTCTCTGAGTTAAGTGCGTCCCACATCTGCATCTCCTGACATCTTGGGACCTGTGGTGGGCTTGGCTGGGAGGATCATCTTAATTTTGCAGAGATGTTGGGTGACTGAGATGACTCGTTCAGACTCATGCCAAGGTTAGAGGCTGTGCTATCCTGTTTGCGGTTGTTATAAAGAAATACCCAAGACTGGGTAATTCATTAGAAACAGTTTGGCCCTGTTCTAAAGATGGGAGTTTCTCAGAGTAAGCATAGCACCAGCCTGACTTGGCGCTTCTATCCATGATGGAAGGCATGTACCCGAGAGGCAGCATGTCACTTGTTTTAGAGTAGCTGGCTTTGTGTTCACTCACCCAGGCCTAGAGATCAAGAGTGCACTCCCAGGCGACCGCTCCTCGTGAAGGCACCCACTTCTACCTTGTATCCCAGGATTGCTAGAGGCTAACAAGTTTTTACTGTGATTCCCAAAGGGCACAAACCCCTTTCATACCATGATGAGTAGTGAACCCTGGGCTCAAGGTGACTCTGGCCTTAGGGTTTCCCTTAGAACTATTTTAATACAGGGTTAGGATCTGGTCCTTTGGGGGTAGTATTGTCGGAAGATGTGCCAGGTGGCAGATTTGAGGCCACCATGCTGTAACCATCTGAGAGAGCCACAATCCAGAGATGAAGGAACCCAGGGGATCCCAGGGAAACTTTAGCTATGGATGCTGAAAGAAGTCTCATTGAGTAGCAGTTCTCTCTAAGGTTAAAACCTTCCATTGCGGAGGGAAACGTCTTTAGACAGGTTGTAAAGAGAAAGTTAAAGGACAGGCTGTTTTAGGATAGGATGTCTACAAGGAGGTGAAACGGCATGATGTTCTAGGAGGGGGAAGTGGAGCACTGCATCCTACAGGAAAGCTCTGATACAATAGGAAGCAAACAACACAAACTAACTTCAGGAAGTCCCCGAAACTGACCAGATTCACTAGTTTCCCCGAAAGCAGGTAAGTAATGAAGACTGCTGCAAGCCACGCCTTGTGGTGGTTTAAATGAGAATGGCTTGTATGTTTGAATGCTTAGCCCCTCCTTGGTGAACTGTTTAGGAAGGATTGGGAGGTGTGGCCTTGTTGGAGGAGGTGTGTCACTGGGGGTGGGCTTGGAGGTTTCAAAAGCCCTTACCCAGCCCAGACTCTCTCTGTCTGCAATTTGCAGATCAGATGTGAGCTCTTAGCTCCTGCTCCCGTGCCACGCCTGCCTCCTACCGTGCTCCCCATCACGATAATCATGAGGTCTTTGATTCATTTCTGCTCCTGTTAATAACCCCTCACCTATATTCCTGTAACCTCAGGAATGCTCACTGGTTCACTAAACTGGACTTGGTGGTGGCCATGCTTGTGTGTGTCGTGGGCTCTCTGTCTAAGCTGAGTAGATGTGAGTGTTCCATCTCCCCAGGAGAAGCTAGACCCACAACGTGATCTCTCATGGTTCATGGTCCTCACAAGTCATACAAGGCTTCTCTTGATTTACTTTTCTAGTCATTTAAAAGCATCAAACCCATTCTCAGCTCTGGGGCCATCTAAAAGCAGGGGTCTTGTTGGATCTTGCCAGTGGGCTGAGCTGGTTCAGTTGTCTGTCCAGCATGTCATCCTGAACAGGTCCCATGATTTAGACTTGAGGTCCTTGGCTTCAGACTTCTGGGACACCAAAGGCAGTAACTCCGATGTAGCTAGCCCCATGGTATGGGCGGTACTGCTTAGACCACACTTAGTTCATCTGAATTGTTTGTCCTCCCCAAGTCCACAGATTGGACATCCTGGCTCCTCTAGATCCCTCAGCCTTTCACACTTCTGGTGCCCATGGAAGGGCAAGGGCGACATAGCAGCATGTCTCAGCTCAGAAATGACTGCCTTTCCTTACCAAAGACGAGCTGTAAAAAAAATACCTTGAGGTACAAGAGCGGCCCCAATGAGGAGGCACATTGCGCCTGCTGACACTGAAGGAGCGTCTACACTCTGATCTCTGTGTTCCCATCTATGAAAGCAAGATTTAGGTCTGAGTTCTCTCCAAGAATGACCCATCCCTGATGCCTCACAGACCAAGGAAATCAGTGAGAGACCGAGTTCACTCCTGCCCGGCCAGCCTGAGGTGTCTCCTCTCCTCTGCATGTATCATCCTCATGAGGAAGTCATTTTACACCTCGACTTCCCCATCTGTAATGCAGAGTGCTGACGGCTTCTACAGGGAAGTTCTGAGGGGCACTGGGAGCAGTGGCCTGATTCCACAGCAAGTGTGGTTCGTCCAGTGTCCAGCGCCTCCTCAGCCCACGTCTCAGCTTCTGAACAAACTGATGCTGTGGGAGTTGACTTGGATACACACACACACACACACACACACACACACACACACACATACACCATTCCTGAAGACTGAAGAAGAGGCCGGGAACTTGGGAACTTTAGAAATCTCCGCTCCCAGCTCCCACAGAATTCAGTCCCAGGCCACGGTCAAGTTCAGAGGCTGTGGTTTGCTGGTAGAGAAGGTCCAGACTGTGCAGAAGAGACTGCCAGTGCAGGGACCCAGGAGATTTCCAGGTCCGTCCACTCAGCAAATAGGGACCTAGCTGGATGCCTGTTCTTGCTGACCTTTCAGAGATAGAAGCTGTGATATGGCACCTGCTTCTGGAGCCCTCGGGGTCCCAGGTGTCTCAGGAGAGTCTTCATCCTCAAGCCTCGGGGTCTGTAGACCTGGAGGCTAGAACAGGAGTCATGGGACCCAAGCGGCCTTGTGAGCACTCCCCCCAGCCTGAAGTTCTTCTGGTCAGCAGGATTCTGCATCTTCCCCAGAGGACTGCTGACATCGGCACTGACCATAGCTGCAAAGTGACAGTCTGAATCTCAGGGGGGTGGGGTGGTGGTGGTGACAAGCCATCACAGAGCAAAACATGGGAAATCCGGCAATCAGGACAGCCCCGTGCCAGCTGTCCCCCTCACTGGACAACCACCTCATCTGCCATCCATCCCTGTGGGTCTCGGGCGGCTCCCTCTGGCGCTGCCTTTGGGATGGAGGATGGCTTTTCCTGCAATGGCCCTTCTCCTTCCTTTCCTGGGGCGGCTTTGGAACTCTTAGGCACATTGCTCTTTTCCTGCTAAAAACCAAGTCGGGACCTGTCACAGTCAACTGTAGTTTGATCTGCTGGGCTATGGGACCCTGAGGCAGGCTGGGCTGTGGGGGCTGCTGGGCCACTTGTCTTCCTGACTGAGAGTCACTGATCCTGGCTAGAGGCTGGCTTCTCAGTATTCCCCTCTGAGGACCGTGACTGTGAGGTGAGAATGCTGGGCAGGAGAGGTTTGAAACCAACCAGGGCACGGGATGCCTCCTGCCGCAGTCTCCTTGCCCCTCTGCCTCTCCCCGCCAGGCCCTTTGCACAGAAGAATGTTGGTTAGGGGCCAGGGCGGCTTTCCAGAGAGGAAGCAGTTGACAAATGTCCCTTGCTGAGCGTTCTCTCTTTCCTTTATTACTTGACAATGTAGTCCTATAATTCTAGGAATAAGTAAAAGATCCTCCAGGCTGGCCCCTCCACAGTCTCTCGGATTTTCAAGGTTACTGGCCATCTTCAGGGCTCCCCGGACCTGCAGCTGGGTCTCCCCCACATCTCTCTCCAGCTTTCTGTGATTTGTCCACATGTGCTTCCGGGTCTAAAGGTCCCTTCTTATAAGGATGCTAGTCACGGTGGGTGGAGCCCACCATTCTTGTGCAACTTAGTCAAGTGCACCTGCAGCCTGTCAGAGTGAGGTCTCAGTCTGGGGTACTAGGACTTGGGGCTGTGTGTGCACGGCAGAGGCATCAACCCCCACAGAGGTCCTTAGTAATGGGAAGGGCCTATGGTCTCTGTAGGGACTAGGGGTATGTATGTTCGGGGTTGGGGGTGTAAGGCTGACAGGGGCCTACTTGAGTTTCTGGGTTGAGATTGAGGAAGGTAAAGAGGATGATCTTTACCAGGGTGAGCCCACAGAGGCTAAGTGATGGAGACTCGCACGTCAGCCGCATCTGCAAAGGCTTTAAAGACAACGAAATCATCTGACACAACCAAGAAGAGACAATCACTCCCCTTCAAGTCATCCACCACCACAGAGCCTAAGCCCAGAAAAACAGGCACAGAACGGGCAGTTCTGTGTAGGTGTCATGGTCTAGGACATGGGTGCAAATAACGTCTGCCCTTATTCGCTGCACGGTGTGGGAGGAGTTACCTGCCTCTCCTCTGCTTCAGGGCACTCCGTGGCACAGGGGGAGTTCTTCTCCAAAGCTGCTTCACTGAGCCCTGGCTGAAGTGTTGGGTCTGTCACTGAGCAGAGTGTGAGCAGGTACGGAATAACCCCCGGACCACATTAGCCACGCTTCTGGTTTCTGCAGGGATCAAGTTCATGGACCCTTGAGACTCGTTTAAACTAGTGCCATTCCCAAGGCGTAGCTAGCTCATCTCCAGGAGGCTGGAAAATCTTGCTGACTCGGCAAGAACCCCAGCCTACGTTCGAGAAAGCCTGAGATGCTGGGGTGGTAGGGAAGAGACGAGGGTGCTGAGATTATTTTCCTGGCTCTTTTCGGAGGACAGAAAGGGCGCGTGGGGGGGGCGGGGGGGGGAATTGTGGAAACTGCTGCCTGGTGTGATAAACAACCTCTTACCAAATTGTTAAACCACTGAGTCATCCTTGGAGAAGGCAAGAGTCGCCCTGGAAACACACGGGCCCCTCGCTGGGAGCAAGCCAAGCCACACCGGATCCACCACACCCCTTCTCGGACTTGGCACACTATGGATTTGGGAGATGCTCGGCGAACCTCGACCTTGTGGGATTTTGTCAGAGACCCTCACAGTAGGCGGGAAGGAGAAATGGGCTCACACACCGTGGGCCGACTTCTCTTTAGAAGCAGCAAGAATGTTGGGGTGTTCTCAGATGTAGAAGGTATTCCGAGCCCTCTCGGCCGCCCCAGCTTGCTCCCCCTCCCCCCCAACACTCTTCAGGATTCTCTCTCAAGCCTCCTCTGCATCGGAAGTTTCCTGGCTTGGTTGGACTCACAGATTCGAATGCTAACAACAAATGGAGTGCAGTTTTGTATTTGCTTCTTTGTTTCCCTTCAAATCTTCTCCCTAATGGCGAAATATTTCATCAAAATTCAGTTTGGTAATCACTTCATGCTTTGCATAATATTGAAGGTTTTATGGAGTCGTGCTGATGAAGAAAGCTGGTTGGCTGACAGGCAATCCTTCTGCTGTTGTTTCTTTACGTGTGTGTGTGTGTGTGTGTGTGTGTGTGTGTATGAATATATACAAATATGCATATGTATTTGCTTGAGCATATATGTATCCATATATTAATGCAAATATGCATATATATGCATTTACTTGAGCACATATCCATGCACCCGTATATTTTGATACATGTGCCTTTGCAGAATGTCAGTGGCGTGCCAGGCACTGTGCTAGCCAGGAGAAGCTTAGAGTCCTGATGGGAGGGAGCTTTCGTTTCTCTGAGCAGAATCAGAGAGGCCGTTCCCTATCTTGCAGAAGATGCAGATGTCCTGGAACCGCAGCCCCATGGACACAGCCTCCTCCTCTCCCTCCTCGGGAGGACTTCAAGCCTCCTTTCTTTGTGCCGCAGTTTCACTTTTGAAATAAAAGCATATCTCCAGGGAGAGGCCATGAAGTCAGAATTACAGTTCCGGCAGGTGTCGTTTTTTTGTTTTTCCAAAGAAGAAGGATCAGGAAGGAATGCTGAAGGAGGACTACATATGATCAACCTCGGTCAGGGGCCAGGGGTATGGAGGGGGCGCTTCCCCTCCCCCAGTCACTAGGACCCAGCCAGGTCTATCTTAGCCAGGGCTGCCCCTGTCATTTGCTGTGTGTTCTGCACACAGGGCCATCTGGGTGCCCTGCCCTCTCCCACTGCAGGGGAATTTGTGAGTCTGTGGACAGAGCATTGCCCTGGCAGTACAGACGCTGGTGGCTCAGAGTTTCCCAGGGCAGCGGAATGCTGTGCCTGTCTGTGTTAGCAACAACTGTCCAGGCAAAAGGTGAGCTCTCTGCGTCCAGTGCAGCCTGTGTGTCCGCCTCCTCATCCTCCCGTCAGCCCTGCGTGCCAGCGGACAGCCGACACGGGTGGTACCCTTACCGGAACACAGGCTGCCCGGAGGCTTGGAGTTGGGGAGGTCACCATCACAGGATTTTTAGGCAAGTGGCCAGAAAAATTTTACAAAAGATTTTGTTTTATTTTTTTATTTTTTTATTTTATTTTATTTTATTTTATTTTTGAGGCAGGGTCTTGATATGTAGCTCAGGTTAGCCTTGAGCTCATAAACCTCCTGCCTCTGTCTTCTGGATGCTGGGATTATAGGTGCGTATCACCATGCCCACAGCTTACAAGAAGTTAAAGCTTCGTCCCACGTGACCTGGTGCCACTGCTCTTGACCCTGGCTGCCCATTTTGGGTGTCTTTGGGGAGGCTGGGAGGACACCAAGGTTGGGCCACCCCTGAGTGAGTGGCCCGAGTCTCCAGGGTTTGGTGTGAGAACTCTAATTCTTGAAAACCTTTCCTGGTAGGCCTCAGCTACTGAGGCTGCAAGCCATGAAGGGTGGGGCTTGTACTGCAGACTACATGCACTTACATGCCTGTGTGTGTGTGTGTGTGTGTGTGTGTGTGTGTGTGTGTGTGTGTTGGGTGGGGGTGGGGCATACGTGGAGACAGAGAAGGATGTCAGCACCCAGTTTTATCTCTATTCTGTATTCCCTTGAGACACAGTTTCCCGCCAAAGGCTAAGCATTTCAGCTAGGCTGGCAGGCCAGGGAGCCCCAAGAATCCATCTCTGGTCCCCAGTAACAGGCTACAGGCATGAGCCTCCATCCTAGCCATTTTTGGTGCATGAGTTGCGGGGATTTGAACTCGGGTCCTCATTCTTGCACGCCAAGCACTCTGACCCACCGAGCTCGCTCTCCAGCCCACTGCTGACTCTCGAGGGGTCCCTAAGGATGAGAGCTGCTCCGGTAAAGCAATCATCACCGCCCACGTCCTGTGACCGATACCCTTGCCACAGCCTCGAAGGGGAGGGTTGGCGGAAAGAGGAAGGGTCCCACTTAGGGGCCTCATTTCTCAAACTTCATTTCAGAGTCCCAAGTCCCAACACGAGAACTGAACTGCGGTTCTCACAGCCAACGTGTCTGGGGATGAGACAGGCCCTGGCAGCTAGACCAGGAAGTTCCTTCTCTCTCCTAAAGCCCGGCACCCTGGCGTGGGGCCACATCCACCTGACGGTGTCAGCGTGAAATGCAGATAGGATTAGGGCTTTTGCAAACCAGCCAACCATGCTGGCCACACCTGGCCATTAGCCCTATTGTGCTGATGACGGGCTGTCAGCAAAGACACCTGTCCCTCCCAGCTCCTTGGGGACCCTTGCCAAGGAAGGGTGAGCGTTCTTTGTCTGAGGGATGTGGAGAACCGGCCCAGAGGGCGTGGATCTGTTCTTCCCACAGTTAGTCAGTCTGTCCACAACTTGCTAGGAAGCCCGTTTGTGGTTACATTGTCTACAACTGAGATATTCTCTCAGGGTTTCTCTTGCTACACTGGGGTGGGGGGAGCCCTGAATCTCTTCAGTCTCCCTTATATGCTCACACTCCCCATGCACTTCCTCCAAACAATTGACACCGTCAGACCATGCCATCAACACAGGCGCCCACTGTCCTGGGCTTGCCCTCTGAGAGCCTTGGCTAGACCTTCCTCTTCTGGTGGAAACTGGCTGGGCCCCGTGCAGGGCAGAGTCTCCTTTACGCTGCTGTTGGAGCTGATAGTGACTGTGACTGTGTTCTGTGTGTATATGTACCACACCTGCATGACCATGGATGGTGTAACTGTATGTTTCATGTTATGGATGTATAGATCCCATGTGTGGGACACGTCATATCAGGTGAGGCAGGTGGAGGGCACAGCCCACTGATGTCCCCTCTCCCAGGCCATCTTCTCCAAGAGTGTGCCCCCTAAGACAGCTCTTTCTCTCCTTCATCCCAGAGCCCTTTCTGCCTCTGAGAATCTTCCTAGACTCACCAAACCCCAAGGGCCAACCACCCTTCTCTTAGAATGCCTTCCAATCAGAGTGTGAGGTCTTTCTTCATTGTCTGGTTAGCCTTGGGGACCCCAATCCTGCTGGGAAGATGGACAGAGTTAGTATGCAAAGCATGTAGAATGTGTCGGGGAAGAGGAAAGTCCATTTTTTACAACTGTTAGGTATGACATGTCCCACACATGGGATCTATACATCCATAACATGAAACATATAGTTACACCATCCATGGTCATGCCGGTGTGACACATAGACACACAGAACACAGTAATGGCCATTGTCAGCGCCCCAGGTGTTCAGTAAGTGCCTCTGTGCACACCATGATGCTGGCCACTGGCAAACCAAAAGTATGGGAAGTGAGTGTAGAACAAATACAATGCCAGCATGTCCCATCCCATCCCTGTAAAGAAGTAGCGCACACACTCATGCCAACATAGAGATAAACAGAGTACTTCCAAAGCAAAGGGTGGGCATGGTGCTCAAGGGAAAGTCTGAGGAGGACACGAGAGAGCTCAGTGAGAGCCCATGTGTCTGACCTAGAGGGCAGTAGGACGCTCTCCCTCCCACTGTGTGTGTGTGTGTGTGTGTGTGTGTGTGTGTGTGGTCATGGACAGGGAATCCCAGGCCAAGGAGTAGAGGCCATTACCCTACAAAGCATTAGTGAGCACTTGCTGTATACCCAGCCCTGAGCCAGGTCCTGGGCACTATTAGGGACCAAAGTGAGGGTCACTGTGGTTTAGGGAGGAGAAGAAGACATTCGCCTGACATTCCAGCTACTCAGAACGCTGAGGCAGGAGGATTCCAGGTTCCAAGGCCTGTATGAACTACAGAGTAGCACAGAGGCAAAAGCACTTGCCTAGCATGAACAAGGCCCTGGGTTTGATCTCCAATACCACAAAACAACCGCGACAACAACAAATACATTGATATAATGAATTAAAGGAGGTGGGGGTGCCAGTGGCCCTGAAGTTCCGATAGGAGAGGAAAACACTAGAGCTGGATTAAGAGGTGTATCTGAGGCCTTCGTCAGTTCCCTGCGGGCTGCAGGTGGAGAGGCAGACCTCAGTGCACTGGGACTCCGGGAACTTTGCTGCTGGTCTTCTGGGCTGGGGGAGGTTGCAGGCCCAGGAGTCCTCTCTCCACACACCTGGGTCTGCAAGGGTAATGGGGAGGTTGGAGTATCACACTGAGTGGTGTTTTCCAGCCTTGCAGCTTGGAATTTTCCAGGCTTTTTTTTTTTTTTTTTTTTTTTTTTTTTTTTTTTAAATCAGGCTGAAAAAAATCCAGGTGGCTAGAGAGAGGAAACATTTTTAAAAATATCTCTGTATCACTGTTTAACATAAATAAACAGCCAGGAGCCAGCAGACAGGAGGGACAGGTGCCTGGTCGGACTGCATGTTCTGAAGGCCTGCTCTTCCTTTCTTCCCAGAGCCTGTGTTTTGAGGCCCAGAGCTCGGGGGAGATGTATTTTCTGAGCTGGTCCAGACCAGAGCGCTCAGCCAGGAGTGTGGAAGCCAGAGATGACTGGAGAAGAGGGGGCGGGGGCGGGGAGGTTGAGAACTGCTGAAGATCAGCAGGGAGGAGGCTGGAGATGCCCTGGGGAGCGGGATGAAGAACACGCTGAAGAGGCTGGAGAGTCTGTGCAGAGCAGGCAGAGCTTGGGATCTTTGCTGAGTTAGTCTCGCGTGCCTGGGGAGGCCCAAAGGACCCAGAGGGTTGTGTGTGAAGAGACCGGGAGCACGCGAAGCCAAAGCTGCTCTACTGGGGCAGGCAAGGAAGGCGGTCATGGCCGGACACAGGACTGCGGCTGCACAGCCACCCTTGCTTCCCTCCCTCCCTCCCTCCCTCCCTCCCTCTGTTCTGAGTTCCTCGAAGAGTAAGAGGAACCCTGGAGAAGGCAGGTGGTGATTGACACCCACCTGACCATCTTCATTCCCACTCTATGTTATTTACAGGGTTCTCTTGCAGCTAGGGGTTGGTTACCAGTCTCATATTTTGGAACTGAGATTTAGGGAAAAGTTGATGGAGAAGACACAGACACACAGACACACAAACACAGACACAGACACACACACACACACACACACACACACACTCAGAGTGTGGGTTCTGAAAGTCAATAAAGAAGAGACTGTGTTAATTGCCTTACTGTTCCTGCAACAAGATGAGTCAACTCATAACGAGGAGATGTTTATTCTGGTTCCGGAGGCTCTGTTCCTGGTTCTGTTCCTTTGGGCCTGTGATGAAGAGCACACGATGGAGGCAGCAGGCAGCAGGACACACGGCTCACGTCATAGCCAGGAAAAGGAAGGGGCTAAGGTCGCAGAGTTCCCCTCAAGAGTATGGTCCCAGTGATTTCAGGAAAGCATCCACCATCTCCTAAGAACTCCATCCTGAGGACTAAGTTCAAGGCCCACAGGCCTTGGCAGACTCTGAGGATCTGAGCTATAGCACTTCTCAGGGCTAAGGGAAGGGTATGGTTTAGAGGTAGGAGAATTGTCTAGCCTAGGTGAGGCCTGGGGTATTTGTCTAGTCTCTAGTACCAAAACAAAACAAAACAAAAAACCAGTAGGACCCCGATTTTCTGTGTTCACTTGTTTCGCTCCTTGCCTTTGAGTGAAGGCACCGTGTCTGGTGCAAAGCAGCCATCTTGCTATCGTGGGATGACAGGCACAGGCATCAAAACGCCTCAGACTCGGCCAACATACCAAGTCCTAAGGTTCAGTGCGTCCTCAGACCTTGCTCTGGGCCCTGGCTGCTCGGGCTGTCCTTGTTCCCAGCTTGTGACTGTTCTGAGCACCATCTTCCTCCTGCCTCCAAACCCCAGCGTTCCCTCGGTGTGGCAGCTGTGGTTCTCTGCCTAGCACACATCCACACTGGCATTTCACATCGACTTCTTTGTTTCAGAGACTGCTGCGTGCCTGGAGACTTCATATGAAACGTCACACGACCTCCGCCCTTCACCTTTCCTGATTGGGGTGACGTCCTCGGGTCGCCATCTTCCGTTCTCATCTGAGAAATCTGTCAGAAAGTAGATTTATGGAAAGAGACAGCAGGGCTCGGTGGATGGGGAGCTGTCTCTGGTGTGATGATGGGAGGCACCTCAATCTGAGAATGAGGGGTCTAGACATGGGGTAGGAGCGAGTGAGAGTTAAACACAGAACAATGCAGTGGGCCTGGGAAGCTGAGGCCTGCCTCCCTCCTGGTTAGTGACAGTCTGCCGTCGCGAGAGAAGCCATGCAAGCATGCAAGTTGGGTTTCAGTGCACAAGAATTCATGCTCAGCTTCCTGGCATGACCAGGAGGTGACTTCTGAGGAATGTGAGCCAATGCTGGAGCCAGATGTTTTGGGACAGCATTACCTAGCTACTCCCTGACCCAGTACCTATATCCACAGGTTCAGATTCAACCAAGGGTGTTGAGACTTCAAGGATTTGGCTGAGGCAGTCTCCATTCATCACCCAGACCCCGCCCAGGGTGTCGAATCGTCTTCCCAGGGGTCTTTTTTTGGGGGGCCACTGGGATTCACAGAAGTGGATCGTGGGGCACACATCAGAACGTGGGGAAAACATGAGGGTGCGCCATGCATCTTGAAGACTGTGCGCTGGGGTGATGTCCGTGACACACACGTTGGTCTCTCATTCTCAGAGCTCATGGCGTTGAGCAGTGGTTGGCCTGCAGGGCACTTTCCTGCCTTCTGTGACTTCACCGCAGTGCTGTAAGAAGGGCAGGGCGGTGTGCCCAGGAAGCCAAACTTTTGAACGCTGAGGCACCTGTTCCAGACTCCCACAGCTGGGGGTGGCAGAGTAGGAAGTGACCCTAAGTCAGTAGCGCTAGCATGCAAAGAAAGGGGCTATGTTAGGGAGCAGACATTCCCCAGAGGATCAGGGTGGCACGGCCCAGTGCCCTCTTCCCTGACAGATGTCAGTGCCTGCCCAGCTGCTGGGCTCATCAAAATTTGGAAATATGATTTATTCTTGTCTCGATGAATCAGTAAAATGATCACGTGGGAAGAGAAATTTGGTTGAGGGCATAGGAGGAGGGCCAGGCAAGTTTCTGACATGTTTGTAACCTTTTTTTTTTTTTTTTTTTTTTTTTTTTTGGTTTTTCGAGACAGAGTTTCTCTGTGTAGCCCTGGCTGTCCTGGAACTCACTCTGTAGAGCAGGCTGGCCTCGAACTCAGAAATCCGCCTGCCTCTGCCTCCCAAGTGCTGGGATTACAGGCGTGCGCCACCAAGCCCGGCTCTTTATTTTTTTTTTTAAGATTCATTTATTTATTATATGTAAGTACACTGTAGCTGTCTTCAGACACACCAGAAGAGGGTGTCAGGCTCATGGTTGTGAGCCACCATGTGGCTGCTGGGATTTGAACTCAGGACCTTCAGAAGAACAGTCAGTGCTCTTAACCGCTGAGCCATCTCTCCAGCCCCAGATGTTTGTAATCTTAATGTTCCTCCCCCCATCTCTCTTCCTCTCTCTGCATAATATATCTCTATCTTTCCTCATCCCCTCTCTCCATTCTTCTCTCCGCCTATCCCTTTCTCTTTTTAAAATTAATCATGCGCATGTTTCATTTGGATGTGTGCCTGTGCGTGTGTACGGTGCCTGTGGGTGTCAGAAGAGGGTCTCAGATCCCTTGGGCCTTCAGTTAAGGATGGATTTGAGCCACCACGTGGTGCTGGGATCGAATCCAGGAAATCCGGAAAGCGGCAGGGGCACTTAACTGCTCTCCCACCTCCCAAGCCTTATACCCATCCTCCTCTTTGTCTCCATTTCTTTTCTCTTTCCATCTCTAGTTCTTATATGGCTTCTTCTCATTCCTAATTCTTCTCTTCTCCCCTTCCCTCCTCCTGCCCTTCCTCTCCCTCCCTCCCTCTTCTCCCACCGGGTGTCTATCTCCATCCCCCGCTTCCCCCTCCCCGCCCCGCCCCCTTACTTCAAGCACCCCGGATTCCGCCAAGGGGCTAAGCGACACGGGGGGCTGCGGGGGGGGGGGGTGCTACACAGCTCTCTGAGTTTATTTACTGAAACAACACTCTGTATTCCAGGACTTGTTCCCCGCGAAAGGGACTGCTTACGGTTTTATGTGGCCATTGATCTTTTAATCTGAGTCTGCCTGGAGGTTTCCTATACCATCAGGGCTCCCTGGCCCTAGATGCCAGTGCACACCGCACACCGGAGTGAGTGGCGGCCCAGGCTGCTCTTTTTTTCTCCTCCTCGGAGCAGCTGAAATGCTTGTATGGTGGGTGGAAAGTGCTGAGGTGTGGGTTCTATAAATAGCTGAGCTCGGTGGTGCGGTCTCCTCGGGGTGCCGGGGCGGCGCGGATCTGGGGATGGGGTGCGGGCTGCAGTCGCGGGGGAGGCTGCTATCTATAGCGCGCTATTTTTAGCAGCATCAGCCGAGGAACCTGACAGCCGGTTAATGACTGCCACCCGCCGCGCGTCTGCGCGCCCGGGCTCTGGCGTGCTAGGAGCAGCTGCGCCCGTGCTCAAAGTAGTCGCCTCTGAAAAGGCCTCTCCCTGGGAAGCAGCGCTGTTGGAGGAAGGCACTGGGCCTTGCCACCCTGATCCTCAGGGGAAATGTCCCGGCTCTAACCACAGCCCCTTCTTTGTATGCTAGTGCACCCTGGATAGAGACTGGAGATTGGGGGCCAGTGAGGGAGGGACTGAGGTGGGCAGGACATAACCTCTCAGACAGTCCTGAGAGGTCAGAGAATTCTCCTTGAGCCCTGGGGAGGTCAGACACCTGGCCAGAAGACTGGGCGCAGCCACCTTGACTCAGAGATCGTGATTTCCATAGGGAAAAGTCCTGCCGTTTGGAAATGAGATGCCCTTGAGAGGTGTGCTGTCACGGGTTTATAGACCTGGTGCTGTGCACACAGAGGCTGAGTGATTTGCTTGGGGACACAGAGCCTGCCACCTGTCTCTGTACCCTCTGCAGCTGCTGCACCCTGTCAAGGGCCTGGTGACAGTGACACTCTGTGAAGAGACCTGGAGAGGCGTTCCTTCATTGGGTCCCACAGCCTCCAAGCAAGAGGCCACCAGCACATCATTCAGATGGAGTGGCCTGAAAAGGGCCACCAGGGTCCCTGGCAGGAAGAGATCTGTGGCCATTTCACACAGGGAAGAGGGTTAACATGATGTCTGAGCCCCTCTGTTAATCCTCCTCCATGACCCTGAAGGCCTAGTGGGTGTGGCAAGCAGCAGGGCTTGGTCACAGTTCTGAGCCCTATATTATACAGATTGGCTCAGAGTCCTCCCTGCCATCGTAGAGATGCAGGTGAATCAGTACTACCCTAGCTTTAAAGATGGAGAAGAGAGACACAGGACCAACCACTTAGGGAAGAGGGATTGAAACGTGTGTGTGTGTGTGTGTGTGTGTGTGTGTGTGTGTGTGTGTGATCTGACCATTAGTCATCTGTACCCTGGGAATCCCCACTGCCTCCGCATAAGACCCATCTGAATCAACTCAGTGCGGTCAGATTTAAAGGGCCTGAGATTCAGTACAGACTCCTCCCAGGCCCCTCTAAACTCCACAGCCCCAAGACCAAATTCCTACATGCGGATGCCCATGGCGGTGGTGGGCCTTGGTATTATCCATAGCAATCAGTGGTGTCATGGTAGAGTCTTGTGGGCTTTATGGTGTTTCTGGTCACTCGGGCATCCTTTGGTCACACTCTGGGAGATGGTGGGGGTGACTTGTTCTAAAATTCCTCATGCTTTTTACCCTCTACTCTAAAGACCAGAAGGCTAAACACTGGGTTTGTCTGAGGGCTATGCAGCTGGAAATGTAAACATAATTCTGTGTGCTAGTGCTATCCCATTTTCTTCCTTCTTTCTGCCTGGGATGAAACTAGATATTCAGAACCATATAGCCGCTGTCTTATACCACGAGGGGAGACCAGGAAATTGGCTGACGACTTTCTTGATGTTATCACGTTATGGAGTCTAGAAGTGACCTTCTTGTCTTGGGAAAGCACGCAGCCTGTTTGCTCGCATTATCCACGCTCTGCCTCTTCTGATCCTCAAACGCATTTCCAGCCCAGGCAACTGTTTGAGTTTGAGGTCTCTGCATGTGGAATCAGTTTGCAAAGTGTAAAGTGGAGAGACAAGAGTCCCAGTTCGGCTTGGCTGTATTGCCAGTTTCCACTTTAGGCAAGGGAGACAAAGTGTCCTCTTGCAGGAAAAAAACCTGGTAAGTTCTCAGCCTTGTTTGGCTCAGGAGACAGTTGCAGGGACAGCATGGCTGGTTTGTCATTCCTGGATGTAGCTAGCACAGTCTCATATCCTGGGAAACTTCCCAGATCTGGCCACACCAGGGCCCTTGGTCATCCTTCCTGCCTTCCTGGGACACAGACCCCACCCCACCCCCCCCTTCAGCCCCAGCGCCTGCTCTGCTCCTGGGTCAGGTTACAATCGTTAGCTCTCCCCCACGAGGCCCAACTCCTTCCTGCTGGAAGATCCATCTGCTGACACAGTGAGCCAGCTCGTCAGCTGATGAGATGGACCGGTAACTAGGAGAGGCTCACAGCTGCCGCGCTTCTTTCTCCAAGAAGGAAGAGCGAGGGAGAGCAGAGCTAGGGACTCTGCCTGAGGCTGGCAGCAGTGCGGCCTGAGGAGGAGGAGGAGGAGGAGGAGGAGGAGGAGGAGGAGGAGGAGGAGGAGGAGGAGGAGGAGGAGGAGGTGTCCAGCCCAGATTCAGCCGCCAAGCACAGAGCGCGTGAGGAAAACCCATGGGGCTGGCCTCTGGCTCTGCCCTTGTTCCCGCCCCAGCTGCTAACTCCGTGTTTTGGCTCCCTTCTCCTCCCTCTCCCTCATTTCACCTCAGCTCCACGCAGCTAGTGACGGACAGAGTCCATCCTTCCTCTGTGCTTTGACTGTCTAAGGCTTCTATTACCTGTGGTGGAAACACCCAGGAATAAGAAGTTCTTGCCCCTGGAGTGATGGCTGGTTGGTTAAACACTTGAGGTGTAAACACCAGTGTGTGTGTGTGTGTGTGTGTGTGTGTGGGGTGTTACTCTGCAGTGTCCAGACAAAGAGCTGGGCGTGGCGATATCCATTTGCAACCCCAGTGCTTGGGGGGCTGGAGATTCATGGCCAGCCAGTCTAGCTTTGCGGGTGAGTTCCAGATCAACCAGAGAGAGACCACGTCTCAAAGGAGACACACCGTGTTCCTGAGGATGATACCCAAGGCAATCCTTTGGCTTCCACAGGCATGCACACACACAAAAACACGCACATAGGCATGCCCGTAAAACAAACAAACAAACAAACAAACAACCTGTTAAATTATTTGCTTTTCTGAGCAACTTGATGATAAATCTCACACTGCTCCTTGATAAATCTCACACTGCTCCTGGGCATTTTGCCTGTGGTATGAGAATTCCCTCTCCCTCTCCCTGTCCCCCTCCCCCTCCCCCACCCCTCCCTCTCCCCCATTCCTCCCCCTCCCTCTCCCCCATCCCTCCCCCTCTCCCCCTCCCTCTCCCCCATCCCTCCCCCTCCCCCTCTCCCTCTCCCTCTCCCCCTCTCCCTCTCCCTCTCCCCCTCCCCCTCTCCCCCTCCCCCACCCAACCCCTCCCCCACCCAACCCCTCTCCCTCTCCCTCCCCCACCCCTTCCCCCTCTCCCTCCCCTTCCCCTTCCCCCTCTCACTCCCCCTCCCCCTCCTCCTCTCCCTTGTTCTGATGTATCCACATTGCATACGCTGCCCTCCCTTAGATACAGGCAACTGCAGAACGAGACTGCTGTGTTCAAGGAAGCCTTGCACCATTTCATGATGCCCCCAGTCACACAAGCAGTGCCGCCGGCAGTTCCTGGAGGCCAGCGAGAAGCCAAATAGCGCTTCTGTTGAGAGGAAAGATGAGAGCTGTCTGCTTAATAAGGAAAGGAGACTGCGTGCAGAGTCCGCTGAGCTCTCTGCTAAGAATTTCCCTTTGATCTGAGAACGGGTGAAGGACAAAGAGATTTTGTGCCTCTTTTGCGGGTCACACCTCAGAAACTGTGCTGGTTATGGGCACGCCTCCTGGTGAGCGCGCGGCTGAGGTGGAGGTGACATTGTTCCCTGGGGTAGAGGGGTAGTGTCTACAGGGCTCAGTGTGTCTGGTTTCAGGTCCCGTGTAGCCAAGAGGCTTACCTCTTTCATTTCAACAGCACAGGCTGTTCCACAGAGAGCTCTCACGCGTGCCATTTCCAGATCCTTCCAACTGCTTTAGCAGGAGGTTATTAATTGCTCCCTTCTCCAGATGAGAAAACTGAAGGGCAGAAAAATCAACTAACTGCACGGGGTGAATCCAATTTCCGCCTGCCCTGCCTTGGGCCAGAGGGGCGGTTCTCGCCGGGCACCCAAATGCAGCACAGTTGGGTTCCCACGCTACTGCTTTGCTATCCGCACAGTGTGGCTTTGGGGCTGTGGTCCTCTCGGCCTCGGGAGCAGGTTAGGGGGTCTTGTCTGGAGTTCCCGAGACAGCCTGACACTCAGAGGGGACTCAGCACGTGGTTCAAATGTAATCACCTCCCCAGAAACTGAAAGTCTTTTAATGATGACAAACTAAGCCTATGTGCCCAGCTCTGTCCAGAACGATTTGTCATCTTGACCCATGGGGTCCACACTACTTATACCCCATCCACAGATAAAGAAACAGAGGCAAAGGAAGGCCAAGCAGCTTGCTCAGGTCTCAGGGCTCCAGGCTTACAGATGCAAGCTCCCAGCTCTGGGAAGCATGGTCCCGCACCTCCCAGGCTCTGCCCCTCAGACCTCCCAGTGGGGCCCAATGGGGCTGCAGGGCTCCTAAGGCAGACACCCTTTCCAGCCCCATCCGCCTCACACCACTCCCAGATGGGTAATGTGCTTCTTGAAATCACCGCGGTGTGCCACAGCCCTTTAGGGATGTGTGTTAGTTTCTTTGGCCAATGGAACAAAAGACTAAACACACAATGGCTCAACCTAGCACAGACATTTGATCTGATGTTTTCCAAGGTCAGAAAGCCTCACTGGGTCTATGTTGGTAGGGACTTTTATTTATTTATTTATTTATTTATTTATTTTTGCCTGTTTTAGCTTCCTGTATTCCTTGGCATGTGGTCCCTTCCTCTCATCATCAGCACCTACAGATCTTTGCTCCTTGCATCTTTCACGTAGTTCCTGTAACCACCCATCATCCAGGATTCTTCTTGTCTCTAGATTCTTGGGATGGCTACATCTGCGAAATCCCTGTTCTCATACAAGGTATCATGTTCACAAACTCCAAGGACTTGGACACAGACACCTTTGGGTGCCCATCTTTCAAATTCTGCCTCTGCCCTTTGCAACCTCTGGACTTTGGTTTCCTCTTCTGGAAAGTGAGTGGATCATGAAGCTGGTGGAATCACCCACCTTTTAGAGTTGTGGAGGGGATGATATACAATCGATTGGCTGCTTTGAAAATTCCAAGGACACAGACCTTCTGTTTAGTATAGTGGTTCAGAAGGACACAGCCTAGGCCAGGCCAGTCTGACTGATTAGCTTAGAAACCCCAAGTGTGTGACTGCCTGCTCTTCCTTTCATTTAATCCATGGTGGGATGGGGATGGGGCACTGTCCCCAGACATTTGCCTGAGTGAGATTCTCAGCTTCTACCTAGGGCATGTCCTTCCCAGGGATAGTACCGGCATGAGACACTTACATCAGCATACCTTATCAAAGTCCAAAAAAAGCATTCTTGCTGTCCCTGTCCACAACAGGAGGTGGGTATGGCCATCTTTCCTGAATTAGTGTTCAGGTGCAGTGACTAAATACTTGACAAGAAGCAATTTAAAGGAGGGTTTTATTTGGGCTTACAGTTGAGGGTTCACAGTCCATCACAGCTGGGAAAGTATAATGGCAAAGGCACTGCTCCAGGAGTGTTGCATCTGTCACAGTGCCTCTTCAGCCAGGACTCAGTGAGCTTGGCTAGCTCTTTGCTTCTCATACAGTCAAGACTCACAGCTGATGAATGGTGCTCCCACCCCACCTCAATTAACCCAGAGCCACCACCCCCTAGGGCACATCTAGAGGCTTGTCTCCTAGGTGATTTTTAATTCCATCAAGCTGTATATCATTATTAACTATACCACTTTCCATTTTGCAGATGAAAAAACTGAGGTCCAGAAAAGTTCTTCTTGTTGCAGGATGGACATACAGCTCAGAGTAACACCATAGATACCTAAAGGCTGTCACCACGACTCTTTACTGCCACCCTGGTCTCACCTCTCTTCTCCCCATCCAGGGACATTTATTTACATTTTAGCAATACTTGTCTGTCAGAGCATCTCTGTAGCAACAAAAAGACATCAGAGAGCACAGGAGTGGAAGGAATCCAGGGGCGGAGGAGACATTCAGAGAGGACCCAGCAGGGCTGTATGAGGAGCCAGCTGACTTTGTAGAGGTGAGGTGTGGGAGCCTGGGAAGAGAGTGCCTTCTGTAGGCTGGAGTCAAATGTGAGGTTGATGAGAAAAGGGGGTGGAATATTGTTCCCTCCTGATCTCTCTCTCTCTCTCTCTCTCTCTCTCTCTCTCTGTGTGTGTGTGTGTGTGTGTGTGTGTGTGTGTGTGTGTGTAAGCTTATGAATGAGTCTGTTAGGGAGAGCAATGCTAAACAGAAAGTGAAGTGGGGGTGGGAAAGCAGTCTCCCACTCTCCACGGGATGCAGTATCTGTCCCCTCCCTAAAAAATGAGAGTCCTGCTTCTTAGAGCCACTTGCACTGAGAACGCTGGGTCTGGTTACTTTCAGGTTGTTTGTAGCAGTGAGACCTTTTCTCTGGTCAGTCTATGGGTTTACTTGTCTCCTAAAAAAGTGATTATGTCCCTTGGCAGGGTTTGTTAAGTGTGGTGCATAGCATCTACCCAGGCCTGCCTGGTGTCATCTTTGTGGGATTTTGGAGACATTAGTACCAACCCTGAGGCAGTCCCTGAGCTGTTACCAAACAGTCCTAAGCCAAGAGACAAACATGTTCTACCAGTGTCCATGGGGCATAGAGGGCTCACATTAACTTGTAGACAGGGTAGAGTCCCAACCTCCTCTCAGTCCTGATAGAATAGGGACACAGAGACAGCTTGAGACAACCTGACCTCAGCCTCAAGCCGTCAGGAGACACTGACCTTAGGTTTCGTGTTGATTTGGTTTTAGCTTTTGTACCATAGACCCACAGAGAAGAATAAAGGAGGCCATTTGGGGCTCATGGCTCTGAGATGAGATCAAAGGGCTGTATCTGGTGATGGGCTTCTTGATGGCAGACTCCTAAGGGGCACTGAGCATAGCAGGGCAAACACATGGAACAGGAGTTTACATGTCTGTTCTCTGTCTCTCTCCCCTTACACAATCACCAGAATGCAGTAATGGTGGCTCTCCTGCTAGGACCTGGTCAGTTCTCATTGCCTGGAAACCCCGCCTCTGGACACTGGGGTTCCATGAAGTGTCTGCTCTCCTAATCTCTTACCAGTCTCTGGAAGGGATAAGTCATGTTCAAAGTGTATCATATATTGAAGATTTGTGAGTGAAAAAACCACAGGTCCTTTTTAAAATTTGGCTTTTGTTCATTCTTTATGAGTTTCACATCATGCACCCCAATCCCTCTAATCTCCCTGTCTGTTTGTACCCCGTTCTCCGCCCTTGAAACCTTCCCCTCCAAATCTTGGTGTAGGAGCTGTAGTGTGTCACAGTGTGTCCCACAGCGCACCCTCTTGTCCACACTTCTTTGCTTGCAAATGTTCACGGCAATGAGGCATTGGTCTGGTTCGAGGCCTCTGCCTTCTGTTACACTATCAACCCTGGATCCTCACCAGGACTCCTCTCCTATATCCTGTTGTCGCCCTGTGTCATGGAGATCCTGCAGCTTTGGATCTGTAGAACTGGTTGAGTCACAAGCTCCAGCAGTTCATAGATGGAGTGGATGTTGGGGTGGGCCAACTCAGAGCCTGGAATCTGGGGCCTGCCAGCTCTCCTACACCCTCACCACTAGGGCCAGCTCTCTACACCGGATTCTATCAGCGTCCACCGGACTAGCTCGACCTGTGCTGTAGCCTGGCAGACGCAGAGCCAGCTCTCCGGTTCTCATGCCCTTGGGGCCAGCTCTCGAGCCTGCCTGCTGGTGAGGGGTGGGTGAGAGGAGGGCATCTCTCTTTCCCTGACACCACCTCAGGGCAGGTAAGTGGCAGTGCCAGCCCTCCCTCTCATACCCTCAGGGCCAGCTCACCTTCAATCCCACAGTCCTGGCACTCAGGCCCAGCTCTCTCAAATGCTGCGGTCAGCACGGGTCAGGGGACCACACATCTATTGACTGGGTGCTTGGAGGTCATTGTGTGGTGACTGTAGGACAGGTGGAGAGGACTGCTCGATGCTGTCTGATGTCAGAGGGAAGGGGGAGAAGGCACAAGCCATGGCATCTGTGATTTTGTAACCTATCCTCGGTTAACAGGCAAGTGTGTAAGGTTAGCTTCTAGCCATCCCAGAGGCAGCGCATTTCCTGTGCTCTGGAGAGATACACATGTGGTTCTGACCAGTACCTGGCCATAGGTCTGAAGTCTGACTTTGAAACGACTGCCACAGTTCTTAGGATTTGTTTTTGAGACATGGTCTCTCCACATAGCTCAGGTTGGCCTCTAACACACACACACACACACACACACACACACACACTCTCTCTCTCTCTCTCTCTCTCTCTCTCTCTCTCTCCCTCCCTCCCTCCCTTCCTCTCTCTCTCTCTCTGTCTGCTTGTCCCCCGCCCGTATGTGTGTGTGTGTGTGTGTGTGTGTGTGCGCGCGCGCGCGCGCACGCGTGTGTCTGTCTGTCTGTCTGTCTCAGGCTGGCCTGGAACTAGTGGAGGCCTCAGCCTTTCAGGCCCTGGGATTACAGACCTAAGGGACCACACACCACCTCGAATTCTTTTATTTCACATGAACTCCAGGAACTTCCCGACTCTCACAGCAGCTGCTAGCCATTACTGTTTGTGGGATGAGGAATGGGCAGACTAATGTGGTGGACTGTCTCCCAGGACGCCTGCCCTTGCATAGCCTGGATGCTTACAAAGTTAGCCGGCAGTTAAAGTCACCTGCTGGGAAGCCTTTTAAACCAGGTCAGTCACTTCCTGGTTCTATTCCCAGAGACTGGCTTTGTCAGGTGTGCTCTCTAGAGGGCAGTTCATTGGCGCGCTGCTGAGAGCAGCTTGGTGTTGGGGTTTTAGAAGTTTCTGGGTTCTCACACATGTTAGAATTTGAAGGACACTGCAATGGCTCATACTCGGGTTTGGCCCTTTTGAGCTGTGTGACATCAAGCAAGTCACTTTAGCTCTCTGAGCCTGTTTTCCCCCTCTGCGGACTCGTGCATCTGATCTGGTCTTGGGCATTTAATGAATCAGTCATGACTCTCTTAGAAAAGTGCCCGCCAGAAGGAAGTCCTCAAGGAATTGTTAGACTGGCTGCGTTCTTTTTCAGTGCTGTTCTTCACGCGCCTTCTGAGTTTGATCTCGCAGGCATTCCTGGAGTTCTGATCAAGGTGCCGCGGGCACTGCCTGCTCTGAGCGTTCCTGATACTCTCCTGTCTCTAATGGGCTGAGGCGTGCCGCTGAACCGTTTGCCTTGACTGAACCTTTCTTGCCAGACAGGATTACAACTCCTGAGAAGACAGAGGGGGCAGACCTTCATCCTGCTTCCAGAACAAGTTGTAGGAATGGTCATGGGGCTGTCTTGCTGACACATGTCTGCGTGGGCCGTGGCAGCCATCTAGAAGCTGGTCGGCAGAGCCTGGGGTCATTTGTGCAGTAGACCCCAAGGCTACACCTCCATCCTGCCTAGTGAACTTCATCCTTCTCCATGGCCGTGGATGCCCCTGCAGGATGTGGATCCTTTTAAAGGTGAAGTTTGGAGTTTGCAAAATTCTCGCTCTTACAGAGCAAAAACAATCAGACAAAAGTACGGTCATAAACGTATTGGGACCAGATTATATGATAACACGGGCACAACCTCATGAACATCACAAACAAGGCTAACAGTGACAGGATGAAAGACATCCTTGAGATCTGCTAGTCCTCTCATACTGCTCTGCTGCTGTAAAGAGACACTGTGACGATAGCAAATCTTCTAAACGGAAACATTTAAATGTGGGTGGCTTACAGTGCATTATCATCAGGGCAGGAAGCGTGGCGGCGTGCAGGCAGACATGGTGCTAGGGAAGGAGCTGAGAGTCCACATCTGGATCTGCAGGAAGAGAGAGTGACTCTGAAGCCTCAAAGCCCATCCCCAGTGACACAGCTCCTCCCACAATGCCACAAGTACTCCAACAAGGCCACGCCTCTTTTTTCTTAAAGACTTATTTATTTTATTTATATGAGTACACTTAGCTGTCTTTAGACACACACACACACCAAAAGAGGGCATCGGATCCCATTACAGATGGTTGTGAACCAGTATGTGGTTGCTGGGATTTGAACTCAGGACTTCTGGAAGAGCAGTCAGTGCTCTTAACCGCTGAGCCATCTCTCCAGCCCAAGGCCACACCTCTTACTACTGCCCCGCTTCATAGGCCTATGGGGGCCATCATCATTCAAACCACTATGGGCTCTGACCGTTGTGTCATTTATCATGAAATTCCATGCTAAAGTTCAGTTCCTGGGCACAGACATGAAGGTGCTAAGGTTCCCACCACCCAGCCTGACAGCTTCTGAAGCTCCGTGGCCCTCTAGATAAGAGCTCCAGTATGGAAGCTGACAGCAGCTACACAGCTGGTTCCTGTTGAGACCAAGCCCGCCCCGCTTAGATAACGGGGAGAAAAACCCACCACAGGAAGGGTTCATTGCTGGTTTTGGTGTTGCTGTGTAGTGAGAATTCTTCAATTTTGGTTTCTTTAAAAAACACAGAAATATTATAAGAGTATGTTTTTTTTTTGTTTTAGTACCTGGTGTGGGGACACAGGGCTGCTTCGTAGCAGCAGACTATGATTCGCTTCACCCTCCAGCAGAGGCACGGTTTTGGCAGTTGCAGATCGTTTCTGCGATTGTCTGACATGTGGGATTCTGGGAACTTTTCAGACGGTATATAAGTGCTAAGGCCCCAGAGGTGCGGTTGGTGGTCGGGGGTTGTTCAGGGGAGTCAGTTCCAGCTTGTTAACGGTGGTGGTCAAAGAAGAAACAGGAAGAAAGAAATTAGGTTCAGAGATTCTCTCTCTCTTTCTCCCCTCTATTCTTCTTTCTCTCCTCTCTAGTGTTAGGGGGTGAAACTGGGGGTGGGGGGGTGGGGGGACGGGACAAAGGGTAGGGAAAGGAAGAAGCAACAAGGTAGCAAAGACTAGCTATAAGAAACAAGAAGAAGCCGGGCGTGGTGGCGCACGCCTGTAATCCCAGCACTTGGGAGGCAGAGGCAGGCAGATTTCTAAGTTCGAGGCCAGCCTGGTCTACAGAGTGAGTTCCAGGACAGCCAGGACTACACAGAGAAACCCTGTCTCGAAAAACCAAAAAAAAAAAAAAAAAAAAAAAAAAAGAAAGAAACAAGAAGAAAAAAAAATTAGATTCAGAGATCCCCCTTCTGCATCCTTTCTCTCCTACCTAGTGATGAGAGGTGAGATTGGCGGGATAACAGTTGGGAAGAGAAAGAACTCACAAAGTAGCAAAGACTGGCTACATTGTGATATTAAAAGATTGCACATCTGCCTGGCCAGGGCTCAGCAAGGCGACTTTCTCTTGTCATGGCACAGCTTCAGCGTAGAGAAAGTAGTACTAGTCGGTCTTCTTGGGGGGTTCTGACGTCCCACAGCGTTGCTTCTGTAGCTCAGGATTGATCAAAACAATCCTGTTTAATTCTTCTTCAGTTTTATGTCTCCACAAAAAGTCAGCTTACAAAGAGGACGTTTATTCTGGTTAACCTGTTGTGGGTGAGTGGGATGGGAATGTTCCCCATAGGTTTAAATACTTGAATTCTTGGTCCTAGCTAATGGCACTGTTTGGGAAGGATCGGGAGGTGTGGCCTTGCTGGAAGAAATCTGTCACTGGGGGGGTGGGCTGTAAGGTTTGAAGGTCTCATGACGTTTCCCAGCTTCCGGTCCTTACCATCGTATCAGCCCTTTCCTGCCACGCCTCCCTGTTCTGACAGACCCAGATCTCTCGGGAACCAGATGCCCAAGTGAGCCTTTGCTTTTGGTCATGGCGTTTTTATCTCAGCAACAGAAAAGTAACCAACCAGCACACTGGGTTTCGGATTGTGGCCACTTGGCCCTGTCGCTTTGGGCCAGGGGTGACGTGGCACATCGTGGAGTGAGCATGTGCAGTGGAGGATTGGCCGCCTCATGGGCTGGGGGGTATTAAGGTTTGGGTCAGAAATTAAGGTTTTCCCTACATGAATCCGGGTATGGCTTCCCTAGAAGTTGGCAATGTTTTGTGAGCTGTGGAGCCTTAGGAGAGGCTTTGCGGCAGAGGCAGGCCGCTGGTGGGGGGAAGGGAGGCTGCCTTTGAAGATCACATCTACCTCCTCTCCTGGATGCTCTCTCCTCTCGGGCCCACCACCGTGGAGCTGTCACGTCATGTCACGCTGCTCCGAAGGAGCTCTGTTCTGCCTTCTCTGCTGTGAGGGACTGGAACCACGAACCCAAAGGAGCCTTCCTCCCTTAAGTTGCTTTTTCCCCCCTTAACTCGTCAGTATTTTGTCACCATGTGAAAAGCGACAAAGGCATACAGCATTCTTAACATTTCCCTCAGGCGAGTTCCCCATCGACGTCATTTCTTCCCACGAGGCCCCACTGGGTCTCGGTAGTCCCAGAGACTGTGCCTTTGTGAACATTTACAATTTGAACTGTAGTTCCAGGAGAAGGGAAACAGTCTCTGACTTGGGAAGAGGGACAGCACACCAGGGAGGAGAGGGGAGAAGAGGCCTAAAGGGGCTGTTTTGGGGGGTACAGGATGCCGCTCAGGTCTAGACATGATCTGGGCTTCCTCAGAGCTCTTCTGGTATGAGATTGTCTTTGGGGGGCTCACACATCAGTTTTCCCGTCCCAGGGCTTCCGACAGACTCTCCACGGAACCACCCGAACAATCCCAGAGGCTTGAGAAGTGTTGATCTAAATGATAAAACGTGCCAATGTTATTAATACTCATTAACAGACTTAATTATGCAGTGTGTCATATACTGTCGATAACGCAGGCACCTGCTGCTTTAGAAACGAGTGTTTTTGGACTCACTGTTCCCTTGGGTGTGCGGTGACTGTGGTGTCTAAGCACAGGGAGCCATGACTGAGCCCTAGGCAGACCCCCGTGTCTCAGCCACACAACCTCTCCCCAGGTCTCTGCAGCTGCTGCACTGTCCTGTCGTTGGGTGTTGGGACCTGCGGATACAAACGTCCCCTGCATCTCCTGGCAGCATAGACCTCTGTCCAGCCCTTCCTATAGGACACTGGTTCTCATTGACTACCCACACTCCATATCTCCAGAGAAGATGCTGCCAGCTGGGTCCCACCTGCCAGGATTCTGATCTCGTGAGTCTGGGTGTAGTGACACTTTGACAAAACCGCTGGTCATGGTGGAGAACGCATGTATCCTTGGGCTTCTTTCGGGTAGAGGATGCCTTACGGGTATACAGTAGGCACTTAACCCAAGATGATCAAAGGACAGCACAGCACCCTTCCCCAGGCTCCAGGCTGCTGTGGAGGGCCTTCTGTTTGCTCTTGGCAACTAGTAGGAAGGATGCTGGCTTTCTTTATTTCTGTTGGTCGGTTTCCTCTTTCTCTTCTTTTGCCTTGGAACCTTGAAAGGAAATACTCTTACTCCCCTGAGGAAGGAAGAGGCCTAGCCCTGGGGCACTTAGCTGAGTGGACAAGGTTTGGAACGGGGGTGGGGGGATGAGTGGGGGGGTAGGGGGTGGGGTTGGAGGAGGCTTTGGGTGCTGGGAGGCGGGAGGTACTCCGGTACCACCCCAGAGATGAACACTTTATTCAGTACATTTTAATAACAAGAGCCATGCCAAAAGGGCTTCGCTCTATTTCCTGGTTGGTCCCTCCTTTGAGCTTCCTTTGTGAGGAAGACCACTGTGATTTTTTTTTTTTTTTTTGGTTTTTTTTTTTTTTTTTTCCGAGACAGGGTTTCTCTGTGTGGTCCTGGCTGTCCTGGAACTCACTCTGTAGACCAGGCTGGCCTCGAACTCAGAAATCCGCCTGCCTCTGCCTCCCAAGTGCTGGGATTACAGGCGTGCGCCACCACGCCCGGCGACCACTGTGATTTTTTAAACGTGAGAAAACTGAGGTGGGTAACAGAAAAGTGTCAAGGACCGGGGCCAGGGCAGTTGTTAATCCTGAGATTCACTAGAGAAAAACCAGTTCCACCATTTAGAACCGAATTTAAAACAATTAAATACTGTCCGGGATGGGCTTTGGTCAGGACCACTGCCCGGAATTTCCAGCTGGAAAGGCCCTGAGACACGTGTTGCAGGGACCTTATAAGGACAAACTCACACGGCTACCATAATTCTCAACGTGCCTTTGTTACTTTCCAAGAAGTACAGCTCTCAGCATTCCAGGAAGTTACCTGGGCCTTGGGCAGATACAACTTACAAGTTAACTTTAACTTTAGGTCTTACAGGTTCTCAGAGTTTAGAGGAGGCACAAGGCGGTAGGGCCTGAACCTTATTCCCGAGTCCCTGCTGGCCCAAGGACACCGTGGAAGGGACAGCATCATCTTGGCTTCCTGTGTCACACGCCTGGAGCCTGGCTTTTACCTTGTTGTGGGCTCTTCAGTATGGTCCAAGGAGATCTGGGGACACCCGTCCTCTCCTATAAAGTCTATCTGCCCCCGCATGGAGCCACCTACCATCTGAGGGGTTACCCCATCTTTTACTGTAACAAATAGGGTGGCATTGTGTGTGAGGAAGCTGGCGGGCCATGGGATTCTGGCAGTCTCGCTTCTGGGCCCTTCTTTCTACTCTTAGTTCAAGGCCCCTCTCTTTCCGTGTTCTGTCCCGCTGCCCCGCCTCCACCCAGTCATCCACAGCAGCTGAGCCTTTCCCACCAGCCCCCCTGGCCCGGGCCCCTGTGCACCTCTAGCCTCGGCTTGCCTACACTGGGTTTGTTTGGAGAGATTAAGAACTGAATGCGACTTAAGTCAGACTGGCACCAACTCCTGTCCTAGGCTGACGCCCGGAGTTGAGGCTTGCCTGAAGGCATTTGAGAAAGCCTGGTGATAGGCTGGTCCCCGGCCCATGTAAACTCCCCTCAAACTTCTTGGCAGGTGCATACCAGGGAGACATCTGCATTTGATTACTTATATTGGTGTTTGGGGTTGCTTAATGGTGTTTAAGATATACTAAGAGAAAGGAGAGAGCCTTAAAGGAGCAGTGGGTGGCCAGGGCGGGGCGTGCACTTCAGGGAGAGCGGAATGGTTCCTCCACCTGATCTTGTTTCAGTCCTTGAGTGGAACCGGGGTTTTCCCATACTCCACCACACTAAACATCCCCAATTCCTTTTGCTTTTCCCTTTTTGGAGACAGGGTTTTACTAAGAGGTCCAAGCAGGCCTTGAACTTACGTTCTTCCTGCCTCGGCCTTCTGAAATAGCTACAGCATTTATACAGGCCACATAGATTATAGGCTTGTGTCACCCGGTCTGGCTGGACCTTCCTCAGCTGTGCGCATGCGTGTGCTTGAGGCTGGGTGTGTGTTTACATGTGTGTGCTTGTGTGTGAGTGTGCAGGGTAGAGGTGCTCTGATCCATCATCTCCTTCCCTCCCTCCTTTCTTTCTTTCTCTCTTTCTTTCACACAGTCTCTCCTCCATGGCCTGCTACTCCCCGGGCAGGCCAGGCTGACCGGCCATTGACCGCCGGCATCTGCCTGTCTCTGCTTTCCTAGCGCCGATTACAAGAGTGCGCCACCACACCTGACTGTTTTCTTGGGCTCTGGGGATTGAACTCGGGTCCTCAGGCTTGCAAGGCAACCATTTTGCAAACTGAGCCATCTACTGAGCCACCTGCCCAGCTCCCTGCTTCCGCAGTTTTGGCAATGAAGATGTCCATGGGACAGACTACCAAGAGCAAACCAAATAATTTCAGCAAGCTCGTCCTGCTGTGCAAAGTCGTGGTGAAGGACTGTTCATACCAACAGTGAGCACCTTTTCTCACGCCTTTTCTCACATACTTTCAGGGGCCATCTTGGACAGGGAGAAGGAAGGATCAGAGAGGTGAGGCAGTCAGCTTGAGATGCACAGCAGGGAGCCACCACTGTGGACTGTAAGCTTGCTCATGCTGGAAACATCCCCTCTTACAGGTCTGCGCAAAGACAGCTGGGAAGCCAGAACAAACTGCTTTTGCCTGTCCTCAGACTGCCTGAGAGAGTCATCCTCGAGCTCCGAAGACTGCACAGGGGCCTGGAGCCACCCTGGAGAGGCTGGGTAATTGATTGTACTGCCGCTCAGGTATCAGCTGCTCCTACAGCTCCGCCTGCCCCCCCCCCCCCCGGTAGATCTCATGTGCAGCTTGGGATGGCTGGTTGGCAGCTGCGTGGAAGTCCCTGGGTGACGCCGCCTTAGGTGAGTCCAGGAGATGGAGGGACCGAGGGCCTAGGCGAGGAGTCTGGGAGGCAGAGGACCGGAAACAGCCTCGTGTCTTGAAGCGTTCATCACAAGTGACTCTGAGTTAGATATTCAGGACTTCCGATACCAGGAATCCCTAGATAAATCACAGCGGGAGCTGGCCATCTGAAACTGGCCACCATCACTCTGTTCCTGAACCAGGGTTACTAGAGAGCTAATCCAGATGTCGCTTTAAAACATGCTCACTCTAAAACTGTAGAAACTATAGATAACATAAATAGTACACTTGAGCCATGTCGAAGCATACAGGCCCGGGCACCATGTGTCAATGACCGGCCTCTGTGGTGTATCCCTCCCCCCCTCACCCACCCATCCTCAGCGCATTCTTATCTTGTAACACTGATAATGCTCCACGTCAGTGACAACCACGGTTCAGTCGGTCCTGCATAGTGATGTTCAGACACCACGGCGGAGACCGTTCTCCGTGACACACTGGCAGACGCATTTCTCTAGCCTTTAATGGAGGCTACGTGGGGTGCCAGAGCGTGGCCCAGCCAGTGGAGAGAAGTGACACACATCGGTCGTCTGCCTGGCCATTCCCCCTTCCTCTGCACCATCCAGCTTGTTCTCCTCCCACACCAGGTGACATGTTCAAGGTGGTGGCTCCGTCAGCAGGTGGGAGAAGCTTCCGATATTGAGTTGGAGAGAGCCAGAAAGAACGTGTGTCCCATCCGTGTCAAACTAGAACCTGAGAAAGCAAACTGAGCCTTCTTTGTTTCAGCAGCTGAGCGCATCTGACCCTGACTAACACAGAGAGGTTAAGGAACTTACCTGTCACATAACCAATTGCCACTGGAAACCATTGAGAGTTCAGTCTCAGCCCCTGAGGATAGCCAATGCGCTGGTTTCTAGCATTAATCTCTGTCGCTATCTCATTGCATTACTTTTGAGCTATTAACAGAAACACATGATTAAAAGACAAAAGCAGACAGTGCTCACTCCTGCAAACTTAGCTGTTTTAATGTCTCCTTCTGTCTATTCAGTTGTCCCTAAAGGAAAACTAACACAAACCTGTGCCAAGCCCCGCCCCTCCAGCTGACAGGAATACAGTTGGGTAGAGTTTCTGCCTCTGTTCCTCTTGGTGTCTTCACCCCAACATCTTCTGCTGCCACAGTCCTCTCAGGGCAGACATCGTGTGTTGCAGAGGGTGCCTCCAGCGCTGTCACCTAGCAAAGCTGCTGTCCCCTGGCTGTGCTGGAAACATCTGTGATTTCTTCTCAGCAGGTCACCCTCTCCTATCTCCTAGCGAATGAGTGCGTGTGCGCTTAAAAAAAACCATTTCAACCCTCTTTCTTCTCTGTTCCTTCTCAGTAGAGTATGCTCTACGACATGCAGAGCCAGCAGGCCTGGGGAACCTTTGGAGAACTTTGAACATGGCTCAGAAGAAAAATGGCCCAGAGAGAACATAAATCTGGGGACTCGGAAACAGAAAAGGGAAGTTGGACGGAGAGCGGCCATAACGGTAACAAGGGGAAAAGCCAGAAGCTGTGCGTGTCACAGGTAAGTAATCTCACTCAAGAACCAAAGCCCAGCCAGCAAGCAAAACACAGGATGCTTTGTTCAATTTCAGGCTTTAAACACTGTTAAAATTTACATTTATGTGGTTTCTAAGGGGTGAGACACATGCACACCCGTGGTGAGTGTGTAGAGGTCAGAGGATAGCTTGAAATGTCCTGGAAATTCGAGCCGGATCCTCAGGCTCAGCTGCAAGTACCTTTGTCTGCCGAGTCCTCTCACTGGCCCTCAGTTTGAGTCTTTAAAATAATTTTGCAAAAAGCCGGGCGTGGTGGCGCACGCCTGTAATCCCAGTACTTGGGAGGCAGAGGCAGGCGGATTTCTGAGTTCGAGGCCAGCCTGGTCTACAGAGTGAGTTCTAGGACAGCCGGAGCTACACAGAGAAACCCTGTCTCGAAAAAAAAAAAAATTGCGTAAACGTATCTGATGCAATTTGCAGCTTATTTATACTAACAAAGTCCATGGCCAGATGCTGCTCCACCACCATCTGGAATGAAGTTCTAGTGTCAGTTGGCTTATGGTGGCCTTTCTGCCTCCTGGCTAGCCCCAGACTGCTTAAGCTGCCCGTGATTCCCAGGCTGCTGGAGCCGGGAACCCACCGGGGAGGCGGGAACCCATCGGGGAGCCGCTGATGGTTGCTTGCTTGCTTCCCAATCAACTGGCTTCCTTCGCTTCTTGTCTTTCCTTCTCTAGTGTCTTTCATTCTTCCATTTAGAGGAAATGGTCTTGGTGCGTTACAAAAGAAAAAAAGACACCTCGTTGTTGGTGAACTCACTCCCTTTCTTGGGCTTTTTTTGTGTTGGGCGGAGGAGGCTCCCAGGCAGGTCGGGCTGCCAGCAGGGTTCTGTGCAGTCAAGCCTGGGCAGCCTTAGCTTCAGGACGCAATGGCGGGAGGCAGGGGTATGGAAAGAAGACAGCTGCCTGGATGTTCCTTGCCTGCCTCCGATGTCAGTGCCGTCAGCATTGACTACATCCGCCTTGATCCTGAAGGGTCTGACTTCTTGGATTGTGGGTGTTAACTCCATATTGGGGGGCATCAGTGGCTGTGTGTGTGTGGGGGGGTGTAGCAAAGGTCAGTTATGCAATGATCAGAAATTAATGCAAACGCACAATGAATGGGAGGCGTGTCTGCCTCTCCTGCACCATGATTGCAGCCTTGGACCTGAACACACAGCTCATGTGCTTCCCTTCAACCGCCACTGAACTCTGAGGCATCTCTGCATGAATTGAATGTTATGAATTCCGGTGTTTTAACTGTACATACAGAGTTTTTCTGCTTTTACAGGGAGCAAATAGTTCAATTATGGAAATCAAAGGCTTCAATATTTTCCTACCACCAACTCTCAGCATGGAAGCAGCAAA
Organism: Apodemus agrarius; assembly: GCA_964023405.1. Classification (NCBI taxonomy): domain Eukaryota; kingdom Metazoa; phylum Chordata; class Mammalia; order Rodentia; family Muridae; genus Apodemus; species Apodemus agrarius. The sequence goes on from OZ030016.1 coordinate 55,131,310, forward strand.
TTAGCATATGTTTGGATTGCATTATCTTACAATGCTTGATTTTAAAAATTCTAGTTTGAGTTATGTACACGCACGCACACACACACACACACACACACACACACATCATTCAATGAATTTTAGTTTGGGATTAGGACAGAATTTCCAGTAGTTTCTGAAATAGCTCTGAACATCCTCTGCCTTTCTTTGCTTTGAATTTATGTGAAGTAGAATTTGCAGCACCTATGACCATAAAATCAAAATATCCATCAGCTCTGGAAAACATTAAGGATGTCCCGAATTGTGCAGCATCAAATGTTCAGCCAAAATTTAGTTCTTCGTGTAAAACTAAACAAGCACACCCATTTCATTAGTTTGAAAATTTGCTTTTCTCTTTAATAATGGTTGTAAGAATTTGGTTAAAATAAATTTCCTGGTGATTTGTTATCAGTTAAATGTTTCTTTACTTATCTTCCATACTTATACATGTATAAAAAGTTCTCAGCTGCAAACCAAGTGTGGTAGAACCATGCCTTTAATCCAGCACTCAGGAGGCAGAGGCAGCAAGATCTCCGAATCTGAAGTCAGCCTAATCTACAAAACAAGTTTTGGGTTAGCCAAGGGTACACAGAGAAGTCCTATCTCAAAACAAAACAAAACAAAACAAAACAAAACAAAACAAAACAAAACAAAACAAAACAACCCCAACCAACCAACCAACCAACCAACCAAACAAACAAACCAAAAACCAAACCAAAAACTACAAGAACAAAAACCAACCAACCAAAGCAAAGCAAAGCAAAGCAAAGCAAAGCAAAGCAAAGCAAAGCAAAGCAAAGCAAAGCAAAGCAAAGCAAAGCAAAACAAAACAAAACAAAACAAAACAAAAAACCCAAAAAGTTCTCATCTGCAGTAGTCATCAGAATGGGCAGAATTTACAAGCACTGCTTCGGGCCTGGCTTTGAGCTTGTTAGCGTGACTCCTGCTCCCTCCAGCCTCACTCTCGAGAGCCACCAGCCCTTCTTGGCCTCTCCACACCCCCATGGCCTAGGCAGACAGTACCCTGTATTGAATTCTGTTTTGGTTAGGGTCACATTGCTGTGATGAAACTCCATGACCAAAAAGCAACTTGGGAGGAAAGGGCTTATTTCACTCACAGGTCCGTAGAACAGTTCATTCCAAAAACCAGTGAGTGCAGGAACCCAGGCAGGAGCTGATGCAGAGGCCACGGAGGGGTGCTGCTCCCTGGCTTGCTGCTGACGGCTTGTTCAGTTTGTTCTTATAGCACCCAGGACCATCAGTCCAGGGGATGACACCACCCACACCGCGCTTGGCCCTCCCACGTCAGTCACTAACTGAGAAAATGCCCTCCAGCCTGATCTCACAGAGGGAACTTCTTAATGGAGGCTCCTTCCTCACAGATGACTCTCAGCTTGTGTCAAACTGACATAAAACTCTCCAGCATACATTTCCTTCTGATTTAAGAGTAGTTTCTGTTTACCCAGGAATGGCTTGACCCAGAAACGGGGCACCAATTTGCTAAGTAAAGACAACCGAGATAACTCCATCCAGCCGCTGACCTATTAGCAATACCATCCGACACGATTCGGATTGATTCCTGTTTAATTCAATTCAAACAAAAAAAGACCGATGAGCACCGTAGGGTACAGAGGCAGGAAATCCAGGACATTCCCGGCGAGGAGTTCGTTGTCTGGTGGAGTTGACGCTGGGGAAAACTGAAGGGGTGACATGACTCTGCATAGGAATGAAGGGTCTGTTGGGTGATTGGGGCTGGGGGATGGCTCTCAGTAGAACCTCTGTGCAGAGTGGACAGGAGGACTTTTAGGACGCAGCCTCCAGACACAGAGATGTAAGAGAATGGCTCCTGGGCAGTGAGGGGAGGAGTCCCATAGTCACGGCTTGGTGAGGGGACAAGTGGTTATAGGGTTTGATATGTTCCAGAAAAGGAAAACACCCAAAGGTTGGCCTCCGCAACCAGTCCAGGCTGGTTAGTAAATGGAGACCGCAGAAGAGGACTTGAGTCGGAGAAACAGGATAAAAGGGCTAATACAATGACCGAATAATATTGCAGGAGAGAACATAAATACCAGTTTACCTAATTGTTTCCCCTGAAATAATTGAAGAGTTAATCCTTTTCCCCTTCGAACCCATAGATCCCAGAAGGATTAAAGTTAAAACTTATTGAACTGAGGAGAAGCGAGGGACCTTCTAAAAGCGTGGAACAAAAGAGTGGTTGAACTGAAGCCCCACCAACAATATGAAGGTTGTGTGTTCAAGAAACCAGCCCGCAAGAATGCCTTCCCACCCGGCATCAGTCTCAGGGCATAAAGATAAAGTTCCCGGGAAGGGAAGCCGGGTCGATGTGGCAACCCCAGGGACCAGCAGCACGGCCTGGCAGGCACTGCTTGGAGTCTCTGAAATGCCACCTTGGAATTTGTGCAGATGAGTGTGCAGATGATAAGTGGTCAGACTCAAAGTGTGGATTTTCTGTGACTATCTTCAGTAGTCCCCTCTCCAGACAGATGGATCATGGTGGACAATCGAATTAGTTGTACACACACACACACACACACACACACACACATACACACACACACACACACACAGAGTATACCCCGTCTCAAGGAAACAGCTCCAATATTGATGACACACACCCTCATTTACATAAAAAGAAAAAAAGGAGGGGCCTGGGATTGGCCTGCGGGCTGCATGCTGTCTGGTAAGGCCTTCACCTCGGAGTGAATTCTCCCACAGGCTGAAGAGGATGCCTTCTCAGGCATGTCGGGGAAAGGAGGATCAATGACTCCGGGCACCGCTGTCTCTGGGGACGCAGGTAAATGACCGCATGGCAAATGTGGTGTGAAGGGGACAGGCATCTGGTCCAAGCTCGAGGCAGAGGCTGCAAAGGGGGGGGGTCTCACAGCCTGGGAGGTGGGGCGAGGAGGAGCACCTGGCTTATGTGTTTGGACACTTTCCATTTGTCATACTCTCCTGGGGGCCTAGCTCCTTAGCCCCGGCTATGCCTGGCCAAAAGTGCTGGCTAAACACTTAGGGCTCCGTCCAAAGACAGTTGCTGCTTCTGAGCAGCTTTAAACAACCCACAGCCCAGTGATGATGAGGGCTGTGTTAGTCAGGGTTCTCTGGAGGAACGATACTTACAGAATGAATTTATCATGTCTGTCTGTCTGTCTGTCTACCTACCTACCTATCTTTCATCTACTATCTTGATAGTAGATGATATCTATTATCTATCTACCATCATCTATCTATCTATCTATCTATCTATCTATCTATCTACCTATCTACCTATTATCTATCTTTAATCTACTATCATTTTGATCTTTTATCTATCTACCATCATGTATCCATCTATCTATCTACCCACCCACACACCCATCCATCCACCCACCCACCTACCCACCCACCCACCTACCTACCTATCTAAAGGGGATTTATTAGAATGGTTTATAGGTTGTCATCTAGCTGGTCCAACAATGGCTGTCTATCAAGGGAAGGTCCAAGAAGCCAGAAGTCATTCAGGCCTCAAAGACCGGATGTCTCAGCTGTTCTTCAGTATATGTTGGAATCCCAAAGAAGCAGGCTCCTGTGAAGGAATGACCGTGCCAGCGAGGGCAGCAGGCAAAGAGAGCAAGCTTCCCTTTCTCCACGTCCTTTCTGTGGGCGGCCAGCAGAATGAGTGGGCCAGATTAAAGGTGGATTCTTCCACCTCAAAAGATGGGGATTAAAATTTGGTCTTCCCTCTTCAAATGATTTCCTTTAAAAAAAAAAAAAAAAAAAAGCCCTCACAGGTGTGCCCGGGCATTCGCGTTTTAGTTACTTCCTGATGTAGCCAAGTTGACAACCAAGAATAGCCACCACAGGGGTTAAAATGCCTTGTGTATAAGCATTTAGGAAAATCTGGTGGTTAACCTGTGTGGCCTTATAATCACTAGGATTTGGAGAAATCCTAGGGGCAGCAACCCTAGAGGGACATCTCAGTCCTCCGGGCCACGGCCCAGCTTCGGTATGTCTTCTCCTGACGTGTGCTCTAGTCTCCCACCAGCAATCTTCCATCTTGGTGGGCACTCACTAGAGCTATGCAGGCTTCGAAGTCAGCTATCACAATGAGACCAGAAAATACAGGATTAAATGCCTTTTTCAGAAAACGCTGTTAGGGTATAGGAGGAGGGCCAGGCTGGGTGGACGGCTCTCCTCATCTGAGAGCTGGCCAGAGACGTGGGTCCATCCTCAAATGAGTATCTCTCTGACATTTGCTGCAAAGGGTCAGGCAGCAGGCAGCTGAGGTTTTGCGAGCCGTGTGGCCTTTGGTGAGTCTACTCAGTACATCTTTATCCTTAAAGCAGCCAGAAACTGTGGCTATATGCCAATAAAACCTTATTTACAGGCAGCAATACCTTCTAAGCAATGAGCTGGATTTGACCCGGGGGTGGGGGGGTGGGGGTGGGGTCCTCCAGTTCAAGGAGATCTAACACTCTCTAGAGTAGAGGTACCAGGCACATATATAGTACACATACATACATGCAGATGAAACAGACGAAAAATAAGAATAAAAAACTGATATTGGACAATTTTGGAAGGTATAATGTGATTATTTTAATATGTATTTAATTTGATATATTTAAATTCATTTCATTTTGGACATGTAGTCAACATTTGAAAGTTTTGCTTCTTCTTCTTCTTCTTCTTCTTCTTCTTCTTCTTCTTCTTCTTCTTCTTCTTTTTGGTAATTTCGAGACAGGGTTTCTCTGTGTAGCCCTGGCTGTCCTGGAACTCACTCTGTAGACCAGGCTGGCCTCGAACTCAGAAATCCGCCTTCCTCTGCCTCCCAAGTGCTGGGATTAAAGGCATGTGCCACCGCTGCCCAGCTTGCCAGTGTAGATTGTTCTAGTTTTGTCTGTCTGTCTGTTTCAGCGGAAGGGAGGGGCCTCTTGTTTGGAACCGCCCTTCCTCCCCTTCCACCCTTACATTCCGTCCACTCTGGCCTCTCTCCATCCGATGGCTCCTCCCAGAGCTGCCGAGAGAAGATCACAACTTACCCTCTTATGTCTCTGGAGATCACAAGTCAAAAATCAAGGGCAGCACATACTTGCCTTGACAGTCCCAGGAGGAGCCACCTCCCCATCCCCCCAGCCTCTGTGACTTACAGGCCTGTCACTCCAGCCTCTGTCTCAGCTCCAAGGTCTTTTCTGTGTCCGGTGTCTCCTTCTTCATGAGATTTCTGACCCATCCCAGGCTCAGGATGCCTTCTTCTCCAGATTCTTTTTTTTTTTTTTTTTTTTTTTTTTTTTTTGAGACAGGGTTTCTCTGTGTAGCTCCGGCTGTCCTGGAACTCACTCGGTAGACCAGGCTGGCCTCGAACTCAGAAATCCGCCTGCCTCCGCCTCCCAAGTGCTGGGATTAAAGGCGTGCGCCACCACCGCCCGGCCTCTTCTCCAGATTCTTAACTAGTTGCCAAATAAAGTCATGGTGCGGGTCCCTCTCGATCGTCAGCTTGGTGGGATTTAGACCACCATGGAAACACCTCTGAATACACCTCTGAGGGATTATCTCAATTCTTTTACTTGGGCAGGAGGACTTTCTTTAATTGTGATGACTCCTGTCATGGGCTGAGGTCCTGCCCTGAATAAACAGGATAAATCAGGCTCGGTGCAGCACTCATTGCTTGATGCCGCCTGGCTGTGGGGGAAATGTGACCTGTTAACCTCACACTCTTGTGGGTGTGACTTCCCCGGCTGTCACTCACATTGTGACCTCAAACCATCCAGTCTTCTCTTAAGTTGCTTTGGTGAAGCATATTACCCTTCTCTCCATCTCCACCCCAGCACCCAAACTCTCATGTCACCCCTAATACAACAACAGTTTGAGTCGGCTAGCTTATAGCTTCTCTCCTTCCCATGATAAGCCTTTCTTTTCCTTAGTATTGTTTATTTCTTAAAATTATTTTACTATTTGCTTTTAACTCAGGTTTCTATGTCACCGAGACTTGGGCTCCCAGACTTGTAGGTCCGTCTGCCTCAGCTTCCCATGTGCTGGGATTACAGGTGTGTACCACCACAGCTGGCCTTTGACAATCATCTGTTTCTACATAGAAGCACGCTGTCTTAGCTAATGTTCTATAGCTATGGAGACACTATGAGCATAGCAACTTAGAGATAAGAGAGTTTCAAGGGGGCTTATGGTTTCAGAGGGCGACTCTATAACCAAAATCATGGTGAGGAGCATGGCGGGTGAGTCTATAACCATCATGGTGAAGAGTGTGGTGGCAGCGGGCAGGCAGGCAGGCATGGTGCTGGAGCAGTAGCTGAGAGCTCACATCTGAGCCACAAGTCCCTGGTGGTGGGAAGAGCTAACTGGAAATGCCATGGGCTTTAGAAACCTCAAAGCCCACCCACAAGCGACACACTTCTTCCAACAAGGCCACACCTTCTCATCCTTCCCAAACAGGTCCACCAACTGCGGACCAAGTACTCAGGCAGATGAGCCTATGGGGCTATGCTCATTCAAATCACCTCAGCGGTGCTGGTTTTTAGAGTTCATACCCAGTGATGTTACCTTCCTGCTTCCCTCTCGTTCTCTTTCCTTAGGATAATAGCAAACATATACACAGCATTGTGTAAGGCACGGTCCACACACAGGAGAAAGGCAGGTGTCATTCACACAGACCCATGGGCACTCTTTTGTTTTATTTCTTGTTTTTCTCAGACAGTATCTCACGTAGCCCAGGCTAGCTTTGAATCCACCATGTAGCTGAGGCTAGCTTTGAACTCCTGATCTTCTTGGCTTAGGCTGTGCTCTGGAAGCAGTTGTCTCTCCTTCACTCCAAGAGTTTGTACAGATGTTCTATGTCAGACCTTGCTTATCTCCTACGTAAAACAAAGAAGAAAAAATAGGGAATTTGACTCATCCTTGAAACACATTATTTCCATTTTTTAAAAAAAAAAAACTTAGGGCAATTACTTGTTCTATTTCTGCTCTGAATGATTTCTCCAGTTTATTCTTGGTGAGCATTCGTCAGTGTAATGATATTTCAGTCTGAACCCCTGTTTGCTCTGAACCCATGGCTGGGTCTAATCTCAGAGAAGCCATCTGAAGCGTTCATTTACGTCATCGTTTGCTCTTCCGTCAACTTGAGTCCGGCCCGAGCACCCGTGCGCGTGAAGCCTTTGGATGACCCTGAAGAACTTTGCACCGATGGCCAACCTCTCGCTTGGCAGCCTAATGTTTACCAAGAATAAACTAGGAAGCGTAAATTTAGATTAAAAAGAGGAAAAGCTGTTGCGGGGCAGGCGGGGGACCGTGACACTTTCCACAGACAGGCCCCAGCCCCCTTTCTGCTCATTGGCGTTGGCCAAGGCTACGGCAGCGTCCCAAGGCTGCTGCTTCTGCTGACCAGCTCTGGCGATATGGACAGAGAATGCTTTTCAGTGTCTGCTGCAGACAAACTGTGTGTCATTAAGAGCTGACCTTCAGCAACTGTAAGAGATGCTACGTTTAGTGGATGAAGTGACGTGACAGAATTTACGTGGGGATCCAGGAGAGAGAGACAGAGATGGGCGAGAGTGAGACATTGAGAGAAAGAAGTAGAGATAATAGTTACAGATGCAGAGAGACAAAGAGACAGGGCTGGAGAGATAGAGAGAAAGAATCAGGCATAAACAGATATAAAGAAACTTACCTAATCTATATATAAACACACACATACACACATACACACACACACACACACACACACACACACACACACACACACAGATAGATATTTTTCAATTTGTCCTATAGCAGTCAAGCTTATTGTAGTGGGTTGAGTGGTACTTCTGTACAAATGATGTGTCTGTATCTTTTAGAGACGTTTAACGTTTTAACACGCTTATTCGTCGTGTGTCTATGTGAATGTGTGTGGAGGTTCGAGGCCCACCTGTGGGAGAGGGTTCCCTCAGTCCTCCATGTGGGTTGTGGGAACTGACCTCAGGCCGTCAGGCTTGGCAGAAGCTTCTGAGCCACTGAGCCTTCTTGCCAGCCCCCGTGTCTATATAGTAATATTAGGGGTCTGCGACCTCATTTAGTAACAGAGTATTTGTAGATGTGATTAAGTTGGGAACATTCCAGTGAGACTATCCTGGGTTACCCTGAAGGGCTTTTTTTTAAAAGTCCAGGTAAATCACAAGTATCTTTGCTGAAGAAAGACAGAGAGAGACACCATAGAGGAGAAGCCCATCAGGATGGCAGTAGAGACTAGAGGATGCAGCAGCAGACCAAGCGATGTTTGTAGCTCCAGATGCTGCAAGAACCCACAGGCCCTTTCTCTCAGAGCTTTCCGGGCTGGGAGCAGAGGAAGTCCCGAGTGAGTGTGCATTGTAGACATGGGCACAGCCACAACGAGGACCAGCACCTTGGAGCCACGGGAAACCGGCCACGCCTTCCTCCGTATGGGTCAGGGTCTGAACTGACAAAGCCTTCTTCTTGCACAAGTGTCTCCAGACTATCACAGTCAGTGTGTACAATAATTAGCAACTGTGGCTTCCTCTTCCTGAACTCTTTCTCACAGCCCAAGACTGTTTGCCTAGAGAGGCCTCCTACCGAGGCTCCCTAGCCCTCGGCCTATAAGAAACACTCTGAGGTTCTGGGTCACTGCGGGAGCCTCCACCGGAGTGTGCCCCACCCATCTGACCCCAGCTGCAGGCCCTCACAGCCCTTAGTCAGGGTTCCAGGACCCAAGCCACACACCTAGGGCAGGCGGAGGGAGCACAACCTTGTTGACACCTTGGTTTCAGATGTCTAGGCTCCAGAGCTAAGAATCCCTTTCTGTGACTTTAAGTGGTCATTTGTGACAGGTCTAAAAAGGTGGCAGACTGGTTGGGAACCTTTTTGTCTGCTTTGGAAACACCGTGCTGGGACAATTCCCAGAGAGAATTTCAGTACTTTAATTTGAGCAGTGAGAGAGAGAGGAGAGAGAGAGAGAGAGAGAGAATCATGATATAAATGTCTATCGTTACATGATGCTTATTTAATTTTCTCACCAACGTAATCAGAACCCTACTAGGAAAACAAACCACTTCAGGTTTGTGAAGAGAGGGAATTTAATGAAGTAAGTGGTCATACTAGTGATGGGGGTGGTGGTGAGAAGTCTAAAGGCCACAGAGAGATAGTTCAGAAGTTAGCAACAGCAGGAATACAAGACAGTCCTCAGAAGGAATCCATGACAATCCGACATTACCAGAGCTCAGGGGTCAGGGCTGTCTATAGGAAGCTGGGGCTATCGTGGGTGTGACTTGGTGGTATGCTGGAGTTCAGGGGACAGTGATGAGAGGAGAATGGAAATGCCAGTTCTCTCTCTGTCACCCTCTTGTCTTCTTTCTCTCTCTCCCTCCCCCTCTCCTCCCCCTTTCCTCCCCTCCTCCTCCCTGTCTCTTCCCCATCTTCCCCTCCCCTCCCCTTCTCCTCCCCCTCTCTCTTCCTCTCTCCTCCCCCTCTTCCCTTCCTCCTTTCCTCCTCCTCTCCTCCCCCTCCCCTTCTCCTCCCCCTCTTCTTACTGGCTAATCACATACCACAGCTTTCTGACAGGGCGGTTCAAGAAACTGCTACTTTGGATAGAGCTAAACACAACCCAACCCAACAAAACAAAACAACAACAACAACAATAACAACAACAACAACAACAACAACAGTAAAAGAGGCAAGGGATGGACTAAGGACAAAGCCACCAGGACTTGGAGCCTTCACGAAGACATACTTCCGGAAAGCTGTTGTAAAGGTGAGAGGCATTCTGGGAATTGCCTAGCATTCCCCCCCCCCCTTCTATTTCCCTCTCTGAGACAGACAGGCCAACATGGACACACTCTAGACCCTGGAACCGGAAACAGGTTACCTTCCACGGCAGATGGCACTTTCTATCTGAGAGTAGACTAAGGCTTTTGAGATGGAGAGATGATTCCGGGTTACCAGAGCTCGGTGGGTCGGTCACTGGGGCCTTGAAGCAGGCAGGGGTCGGGAGGAGCCTAGTTTATGGGGGAGGTGGTAGCAACGATAACAGGCTTTGAATATGAGAAAGGGCCCCCAGCCGTGGACCACGGAAGCCTTTAGAAGATGCAAAGGAGGCAGAGGTTCTCCTACGGAGCGTACAGAACCCTCTGGGGGAGGGAGAAGATGGGGACTGACCATAGCCTTCTGCTCCAGGTGGAAAGAGAGCAGGGTAAAGTGCAGGCCAAGCGCTGGGTTGGGAGGGTCTGCGTAGCAGCAAGAAAATACAGGAATGTCTTCTCTCCTACTTCAGGCTGGAGGGCCAGACACCAGCATGACTTTCCAGCCCCACCTCCTTCTCATTTATTGTGATAGCAACTCCTCCTCAGAAGAGGCCAAGGAAACCTCAAATGGCCAAGACCATGACAGTGGTGATTCCCTGCAGCCCAATGAATTAAAACCCACACCACGTGTATTTAAAGATGTCCTGGGCTAGCCGCGTGTCTCAGCGAAGGCTGCCTGCCTAGCGCACGTGAGCCCGGGGTGTTTTGTCCTCCAGCACGGTCTTGGGGAAGGGGCTGTGCTCACTGTTGTTCCACTGATCTTGTGTAGAAGCTTGCTTTTCACTCGCAGAACCGCTTTCAGCCCAGTGCCTGTCCTCAGCAGGCAATCACGCTGCGCGCGCCCTGACAAATGTCCTTTCTAACCTGTAGGCACTTGCTTGGCGCTGGTACTGTTTTGGCATCACCGGGATGGTATTTGCTGGTGACGAGAAATGTCTTACGGGAGTAATGGGACGCCTTCATGAAAGGCAGCCGACGTGGTTCAGATGAATGAAGCGGGAATGGAAAGGGTATTTCCCGTCATCATGGCTCTTGGTTTTGCAAGTTTCTACAGCCCAATTAAAGGCAGAGTCCCATAGCTCCAACAATGCCTTTCCTTTCTTCTTTCTCCATTCTAGGGAAAAGGAAATCAAAAGAAGAAAGAAAAGCAGAGGGAGCCAGATCCCTCAACACCCAGGACCAACAGATTAATAATAGTGGCGATCGCGGAAAAGTAATGAATTGAACTGCGTGGACTTCCGTCGGGAGCGTGGTTTCGCGTGTCCTTGATTGGGGTCGCATGCCCCTTTCCGTGTGCTTCTCAGACCTTACGACAGAAGTCTGATCAGCCAGCTTTGGAGCCGAAGCAGCCAAATCTTTGCAGGTCGAATTCATTCAGGTTGAGAGGGTTTGAGCAAGCGTCTGGCATCGAGTGTTTGAAGTGCTATTTCTGTTGCTGTTTCGGCAAACACCAGCTTGGCTGACTGTCATTTGGAGAGCACCTCAACCCGATAATAATTTATTCATGGCATGCCGTGGTGGTTTACTCTTTATCTCATTCACTATGAGCTAATGCGTGAGAATTGTTGCCCTGGGCCCTCACACCCAGGTCAGCTCCCCGAGCACTGTGCTTCCTTGTGGGAAAAGACTGAATGGCTTGGTCTCCTCTCTTCCTCCCTCCCTCCCTCTCTCCCTCTCACTTGAGAGAGTTGAGCGGAAGTTTGAATGGGTTGGCACGCATTTACTTATCTGTCTGCTTTTAGCTATGAGCTCGGTGCTTGGGTGCTCTATCTACTTAGCCACACGTTGGGTTCCGCCACGATTTGCAGCTACTAAATGAAGAGGATAAGTGTGGGTTGAATCTCTTGGGCGTTTTCCCCGGGACCCTTCTGGAGCCTGACCTTCTCCCCACTTCCCCTCGCTTGCCTGGGCCTGTCCTTCGCACAGCAAGCCTGTTAGTGACTACGTGTCTTAGCGTGTCACCTCTTTCCTCTCCTTCAGCCACTCCTGCTGTGCTGGGCATGAACCCCAAGCTGTTCCCCGTGCCCTGCAAGCTCCCTCTGACCGCTCTCACGTCAGCCTGCTGATCTCCACAGTCAGGGCTGGCTGCCTCGGCCTTCCCGTCTGGCTGCGCGCACACCAAGCCCTCAACTGCCCCTAGGCCTTTGTTACCTTCTGTCCGCTTCGGTGCAGAATGACCTTCCCACCCGTCCCTGCACTTACTCAGCTTCCTAAATACCGCCCATCTCCTCGTAGGCCTTCGGGAGACTCCTCGGCAGGTGTGGACCTGCCAGTTTCCAAACCTAGGGGCGACTCTTCACAAATACCGACTTCCCGCAGCCCCAGCGCCTGGGACAGAACCTGGCATACATTAGGTGCTCTATTAATGTCTGTTGGCATACATTAGGCGCTCTACCAATGTCTGTCGAATGAATGAGCCCCTCGCCACAGTGGTTCCCCCAGTTTGGAGTTTGAGGAGGCATGTTTTACATTTTAACATAATTATTACTCCCTAATTTTAAGAGTGCACATGCTTGAGCTACAACACTAGAACAGCAGCCCCAGAAATCTCGCTGCTATTGTCTCCCTCGCTCAGGTTCTCCCAACTGTATGGTAGGGAGCAGGGATTAGATACTCAAAACCTCAGCCCGGTTCAGAACAAAGCATTTCTTAGGGCCCTAGAAGGTGCTTAAGCTCACCCAGCACAGCTGGACGCCTGTGGTCTGCGGAGAAATCTAAACTGGAAGCCTGTATCCTTCTACACTAGAAAGCCATCAAAACACTCGGGGGTCCAGAGGCCATCTGTGAGTTCACGCGGGATCCTGTATTCACCGCACGAGTATTTATGTTTCCTATGAGCTATGAAGCCTACAAGAAATAACAACGCCAGAACAAAACTCAAGGGGAGATAGAAGCAGACAACGTCACCAGGATCTCTACAGTGGGCCTCTGGGAGGCTGAAGAGCTGTGCCAGCTATGAGGCAAACGTGCTGTGTGACCCGGACAAGCTGTTTAACCTCTCTGAGCTCCAACTTCCTTATCAGGGAGAAAGGAATGAAGACTGGTGAGATGTTCTATGAGAATAGGCCTCCTGGGTTCTCTAGGAAAGGAGTCAGTGTCTCCAGACCTGCTGGTCCATGCGCTAAGATGATAGTTTCTCTCCCCTAAAGGTCTACCTTTAGACGATCAGTTGCTATAACAAAATCTCTGAGACCATGTATTTAATAAAAGACAGCAGTTTATGTAGCTTGCGGTTTTGGGGGACATTCAAGGACATGGTTAGCAGCCTATGTGGGTAAAGACACCCCGTGTGTTCTCATGCAGAACAGTTAAAGGAAGATGGTTCTGTAGGTAATCAGTTCAATTACTGGGCAACTTTGAAGCATGTTTTGGAAACTTTGGGCATATGCTTCTTTTTTTCAGCTAGAAATGTGTTAAATAGCAAACATAGATAAAATGTAGCTGAGGAAAATTTAGCACTGTGAGTGTAAACTGTCATTAACTGCAAAGCACACCGCTAAAGTTGACGCCTCGGTATAAAATTCAACTCTGTGTTTCAATGACTTAATATGAAGAAAATAAAATAGCTCAATATTTTCATATTGATCAGAAGAAGATTGAAATGAAAGCATCTTGTGAATATCTGCGTTGATTTGGGGACGCCTCAAAGGTCACATGTCAAAGGTCTGACCCACAGCATTGGGGTAGGACTCTGAGGGAAAGAAAGTCCCCATTTATATATTGATACCTCTCATGAAGATGATACTGGACCACAGAAGAGAGGATTTCTAGCTCCCTGGGACTGGCATAAAGAAATGTGTAGCCTTGAAGTGACCTGTCCAAAAATCAAAACAAAGCAAAACAGAGTTCTTGTTCTTTCCTTTATTCAGTCAATGAACTCTCGAGGCTGTGATCCAGGGTGGGCTGTGCTGGGCGATGGGGCTGTGGAAGGCCACTGCCTCAGACCTCTGCAGGAGCAGCCTCGGTGCCATTCATACATTCTCCTTCTCCTCTGTGGACTATCCTGGGCCTTTAGGACTGAGCAGGGAACAAGGCAGCAAGGGCTCTGCTTCTAGAAGGGTCCTGTTCTTACGACAAATCAGACATCACGCAAACAAATATGCCAAGTATGGGGACTACCCAGGAACCAGAAGCTGTGTGCCCGGATGGGGATGAGGGTGGGGACATTTCAGAAGGTGGCAGGGACAGGAGAGGCCCATTTAACACCGGGAGACTCTCCTGAGAGATGGTCGAACAAGGCTGGGGGGTGGGCCGTGGTTCAGCGAAGGTGAGACAGGCCACGAGACAGAACTGGAATCTCGTGGCGCCACAGTCCGTGGCACCTGAGTGGGCACCAGCTTTGTCAGCATGGCAGGCCGGATCTTACTAGCATTTCCACCCACCATCTGGCTGATGGAGTCCCTCCCAAAGCCCCAATGTCTCCTTTAGCTGGAGACCATAGCGACACGCTGGGGACAGCCACCGAGTGACAGAAAGGAAGCCCCAACACACATACTGTCATTCCTCCTGTCTCCCGAGAGTCCTTCATCTGTTCGGGGAGGGGTGACTCATTTCTTAAAACTGCTGGATCACAAACTAATTATCTCCGGGGCCACGGGGTTCTTGTCACCTGGTCTGGGAAGCGGGTCAATGGGCAGGACAGAACGTGCTGTCCTGGAGAATCAGGAAATCATGCCAGACATGTCCCCCAGGGTGGCCACTTGACTCTGGTACAGAGATGCTCCTGCTGAACTGAACACACCTGTGTTCGGCACATCACAGAGAAAGAACGCTAGGTACTGAGCCCGGGGGCTTCTACGACTGCCCCACCCCCACCCCAGGCCTTGATCGTTGACTTCCTGGATGGAAGACACACTTCGGCTCTTACATTTACAATAGGCATATACCCAGAAGATTCCCCAGCATGCAATAAGGATACATGCTCCACTATGTTCATAGCAGCCTTATTTATAATAGCCAGAAGCTGGAAAGAATCCATATGTCCCTCAACGGAAGAATGGATACAGAAAATGTGGTATATATACACAATGGAGTACTATTCAGCCATTAGAAATAATGAATTCATGAAATTCTTAGAGAAATGGATGGAGCTGGAGAACATCATACTAAGTGAGGTAACCCAGTCTCAAAAGAATACCCATGGTATGCACTCACTGATAAGTGGATATTAGCCTACAATCTTGGAACAAAGACACAATCCACATACCAAATGATGTCCGACAAGAAGGAAGAAGTGGACCCTGGTTCTGGAAAGACTCAAAGCATAAGTGTAGGGGAATACCAGAACAGGAAAATGGGAAGGGGTGGATGGGGGAACACAGGGAGGGAAAAGGGCATTTGGGACCTTTGGGGGGCAGGGAACCAGAAAAAGGGAAATGAAATGTAAATATAGTATATATCCAATTAAAAAAAAAGAAAAAAAACCAATAAGCAGCACAAGAGCTGGGCAGCTGCCTTCCCTCCATGCTGTTAGAACCTACTTTCCTATCAATAACCCTGAGGTATCATTTCATATGTTCCATCCGGGCTGCTCTTAACTCCAACTGGGCAGCCTTAGGGCTACGCCGTCGACCCCTTAACCCATGGCTGCTTATCCTTCCTTCTCTCCTGCACATTCTTTGTCTTTCTCGTTTTCCTCCGACTACCAAGCCTGTGAAACCTAAAGCCCACCAACGTCTCCTCTGCTCGGCTCTTGGCTGTTGGCATCTTTACTTACCAATCACAATCAACTGGGGGCAGGATCACTTAGCTGGTGTTTACATACAGACAGAATCAGGCCCACCTGCCACCCTGAGGGGCAGGAGAAGCAGATCTGGTCTTGAGCTTACTCTACCAGCAGGCACCTTACCCCTGAACCAGCCCGCTCATGGCTCCAAGTTCCCGCGCTTTGGGGGCTCAGCTCTCAGTGGCCTTGGGAGCTGCCCTCAGTCACGCTTCTCCTGCAGGAAGGCCAGCCGGCTTTTTCTTCTGAGATCTCTTCTTCTACCAAGTCCCCAGGCCTGGCAAATGGGTCAGTTAGGGGATCACTTGGGCTGGGGAGCCATCTGGGGACCCAAAACTCTGAGGCTGCTGGTTCAGGCTCCTCCTCTGCTAAAACTCACCTGGGTGTGGCCTTCTTGACTGAGTGTGGCCTTCTTGACTGGTTGTAGCCGCCTTCACTGGGCATGGTGTCCTCTCTAGCTTCTTCAGTGGTGGCCTTAAATACCTCTGTTCTCAGCTTATCCCTGTTACACGGTGAAGCTTGAGTCTCTGGCCTGTGATGAGCCAGGGCCTGTTTTCTGTTAACTACACAGATGTGGGTCTTCATTGCCCTTCTGCCTGGCAAACACTCTACTGTTGAGCTACACCCTAAGTCTCCTTTTCCATCTTTCTTGACCCGTGATCCGTTCCTATAGAACAGCGAAGCCAGCAGAAATACCAACTACTATTCTGTAAGTGTAAGCAACAACTAAGTCCTGTAGAGCATGGGGTCCGTGTGAAGCATCAGGAACAATGTCTCTGTTAGTCAGAGAGCCCTAGAGTAGTGTTCACTGAGACCTTTTATGTGTATGTCCACCAACCCAACCCAGATGCCTTTCACCCTTTGCAGCAGAACCAGAGGGTGGTACTTCAGATGGCTTGCCACCAAAGGACTAGCTGCTCGGGGACCAGCCATGTGCTTAGCTGACAGCCGCTAGCTGTTTGCTTCATGGATCCTCCTCGGTCTGTGAGCTGAGATCCTTCTTCAGACTGTGACTGAGCGAGGCGATAGTATAAACCCCAGCCATTCCCACTGGACACATGTGGGGCTTCTCCTGTGACAACTCTGTCTCCAGCTCTCCGATGGGCTGGCGGAGACTGTCTTCACGCCTGCCCTGCCATAGATGGCTTCCCTGCCCAGGTGACGTCAGCCTTTCCGGCTACATCTTCTACTCCCCGGCGGGCCCCTCCCTCTCAGTCCAGATCAGGTCTTCCTCCATCAATGTCAGACAGCACTCAGTGCACGCCAGAGGTCCAAGAGAGCCTGGAGTGGGCTCAAGAATGGATGATGCTCCTATAGCACTGCACATTGTAGCAGATGAAGGCGCAGGATATCCTGCTGTGGGCTGGTGAGATGGCTCACTGGCTAAAAAATGCTTGCTGCCAAGCCCAAAGGCAGCAATTTGATCCCTGGATGGAACCTTTATGATGGAAAGAGAGAACCGACTCCTGAAAGTTGTCCTCTGACTTCACACACACACACACACACACACACACACACACACACACACACACACTATAAAGCGTATGTATACCAAGAATACCCCACTGAGCTAGGAGTAGCAGCAGCAATTTTTGACCCTCTGAAGGTCATCAGATGTCTTTTTTTCCCAGTGGCCCGTCCATCGACCAGAAAGGATGCTAAGAATCTTTCTGGGGAATCCAGCTGTAATTACATTGTCCAAAATATAATAAAATCAATCAGCGTATGCTAGTCTCAAGGCACATTTTCGGATTTCCCAAACGAGCCTAAAACCAAGACGTTATTTATGAATTCTATTATTTCTTTTAATGGATGAAAATAGAAATAAAGAGGGCTGTCTGGGATGGCACCCCTTGGGAGGTGCTGAGGCTTGTATCGGGACCACGGGGACTGTGGAGGGCAGCTGGCCCTCAAGAGTGACCTCCAAGGGGACTGTCTTCCCCGCTGCTCTTCTCCACTGTCGGCAGCACCGTCTTGGTTCTTGGAGGTCTTAGTTGCCTGGAGAAAGTTTGTAAAGAACATTCATTCTGCCATTTCCCAAACACCCAGCTGGGACCTACCGGGACATTAGGGCACGGTCATCTTGTGTTCCCATGTGTCTGAGTTGTCAAGACTTACTCTGTAAAAGTAATTTTTTTTATTTCACCTGATGTAATTGTCGTCTCAGAGGATTATTGCTTCTGTCTGCTAACCTAGGCCTAGTCCTGCAATCTTTTAGCCTAATCTTATCTAGGTCTAGAATGTTTTCAGCCTCTGAGGCTTGTTGGTGAATAAGCTCACCCTTCCTAGCCCTTTCTGAGCTCTGGCTGGCTGGTTCAACTCAGCTGTCCTGGCTCAAACTCCTCTCCAAGCTGACTGCCTCAATCTGGCTTCCTTCTCGGTCTCTGACTTCTTCTTCTGCTTGGCCTCAAACTTAACTCTAGCAATCTGATCTAATCTTCTGGCTCTTTCTCATTCTCTGGCTTGTTCTGTCTTCACCTGTGTTTAGTTTGTTCTCTCTGTAACCAGTCTCTGGACAACTGTCTTGATAAAACTGCCTCCTTCTCCTCTCTGCACGGCCCCTTAAGCAGCTTTCCTTTCCTCTCGCTTCTTGGAGAGTTGGACATATCCTATTCTGCCAAATCTTTCTCCGATTCATCACTTTGTCTGCCCTTCAACTAGACATCGCTTTCAAAGATGGCTACTTCCTTTTACCAACTAACTTTACCTTCATTGTTTGGGATTGAGGGTGTGCACTAAGGGCGTGTCAATATTCCAGCCAGAGAGCCTAAAGGTGTGTGCTAAGGCCGAGCCACACCACAACTAGAAACAGGTTTCTCCAGTAAACAACACTATCAATCTCAGGGTTCACAGGTGATCAAATATCCTGCAACATTGCTCTCTGGGATGATTATGAATGGTCATATTTCATCTTGCTTTTGGACAAATTTTAACATCAAAGATGCTGTCAACATAGCCAGGGCAAGGAGGAAGGAACAGCCAGGTTTCTGCCTTCTCTAGGATGTGGAAAGCGTTAGCGGCCAGAACAGTGTTTGACACGGCAACTCTAGTTGTCTGATTCTGGACAGGCTACTCGCCTAAGTTTCTTCCTCTGTTATCAGGAGCTGCTGCTGAGGTCAGAGGGGTATAAGGTGTTACAAACTGTAAGCACTCCATGTAAGTGTCAGATACTGTCATTGTGCCCCCAAGGACGGTTTCTCTTCTTCAAAGTGGATAGATAAGGTAAATATCTCAACAATGCTGTGTGCTTTTAACAGAGTCTCAGAATTTTTCATATAACAGAAAACTAGCCCCAGTGTGATATGAACGAAGATGACCTGCTGAGGACAAACGTGGGATTTACGACTATCTCTTCCTCTTGTTTGACAGGTATAAGGTCCATAGAAAGACACTTTTCCCCTCCATAAGTGATGGATCACCCGATAGCCTGACAAATTATCAGTCTTTAGCGGCCACATAAATTCTAAGCTGCAAGGTCATCAAAAGACTCAGAACCAGGAGGATTTGGCCTCCTTAAGGGATGGAAATAGGTCTCTGTGCAGTGGCAAGTCTGGTGCTGCCCTGACATGGGGGCAGTGGTGGGACGAGGGGTTTTTAGCGCCTCCACCATCTTGCCCTTTGACTGGATCCTGTGAGTCACTGTGATGGTATATATATATATATATATATATATATATATATATATATATATATATATGTGCTTGGTCCAGGGAGTGATACTGTTAGGAGGTTTACCTTTGTTGGAGTAGGTGTGTCATTGTGGGCGTGGTCTTGAGACCCTCATTCTAGCTTCCTGGAAGCCAGTATTCTGCTAGCAGCCTTCATATGAAGATGTAGAACTCTCAGCTTCTCCTGCACCATACCTGCCTGGGTGATGCCATGTTCCTGCCTTGATGATTATGGACTGAACCTCTGAACCTATAAGCCAGCCCCAATTAAATGTTGTCCTTTATAAACGTTGCCTTGATCATGGTATCTGTTCACAGCAGTAAAACCCTAAGATAGTCCCATTGGCTGAGAGTGGGACAGCTGTTAGCTACAGAGTTCTAAGTGTCCATTAGATCCATTCAGCAGGTCATCTTTGTTCAAGTCGCACTGGGGCTAATTTTCTGTTATATGGAAAATTCTGAGTCTCTGTGTTAAGGCATGCAGCGTGGTTGAGATATTTATGATTCATTCATTCATAGTCTGAAGGCAGCAGACATCGCACTGTCTTCGGTGGATTTCAGAGTCCAGCCTAGAGCCAGGCCCAGAGGAGCCACGTAGAAAGAAGATGGCACCCTATCGTCTTCAGCTCGACGCATAAACTCCATCTCTTGAAGCTATAGAAAGCGATGAGAAAGAGCTAAGATACCGCTGGGAGTCCAGAGGGCTTTTCTGATACAAGAGAATCTTAATTCCCTGGAGATATTTGAAGCTTCTGGAGAAAAATTATGTGACTAGGTTTAAATCAACCAATGTTTACACCTATTTACCCATAGTCTTAGGGTTACAATTGCGGCCATGAAATAATATGACTAAAAGCAACTTGGGGAGGAAAGGGTTTATTAGGGCTTATACATCCATATCACTATTCATTATCGAAGGAAATTAGTGTAGGAACTCAAACATGGCAGACACCTGGAGGCAGGGGCTGATGCAGAGGCCACGGAGGAGAGCTATTTTTACTACCTTGCTCCTCATGGGTTGCTCATCCTGTTTTCTAATAGAACCTAAATCAGTGCCAAGGGAGGCACTGCCCATCGTGGGCTAGAGTTGTCCATATTAATCCCTCATTAAGAAAAGTCCAAACACACTTGTCTGCAGCCCCATTTTAGGGATAGAATTTTTTAACTGAGGTTCTCTCCTCTCAGATGACTCTAGCTTAGGTCAAATTGGCATAAAACTAGGCAGTGCCTATATCATGGTATCTGTATCTGTGATAATCTATGGCTCTTAAACAAATAGAGACAAACCCGCTGTTTGGTTAACTTGTACCACATGTAAGGAATTTACTGATCCTCCTAGCATCAAGGTGGTGTGTATACTGTCCTCTCCCACCTTCAGAACAGAAAATCAAGATCTTGAAAAGAAACAGTGGAAATGGAGTTCAAACCATCAACTCTGATCCCATATTCAGTGCTCCTCGACCTAGAGTCATCTGAGGGGAGGTAACCTTAACTCAGAAATTCCCTCCATAAAAACATGCTGCAGGCAAGTGTGTTGGGAATTCTCTTAATTGGACTGATAGTACTACATTTTGAAGTGCCCAGAAAATGAAGATTCTGTGTGTGTATGTGTGTGTGTGTGTGTGTGTGTGTGTGTGTGTGTAGGGTACCAGAAATGAGCTTTGCCTACTTCTCTTCTGAAGAATTCTTCCTATAAGACATAAATTAAGTCAAGAGGAGACACTACAGGGAGCAGTGGAAAACGGAGTCCGTTTTCTGACTTCAGGAATGTGTTTCTGCCTCACCATGGCTCTTGGCTTAGGTCTGAGACCTGTTTCTTTATGTCAATCAAGTCTAGTCTCTTGAACACATACACATATTGCCTATGGAGTTCTACTCTTAGTATTCTGAGGCTTCTCTAGCCTCCATTTCTAAAGTCTTCTGCATTCCTAGTGCAAATCACTTATAAAGCCTACTAAGCATAGAGTCAGATTCACCACAGCAACAACCCCACTTCTGGTACCATATTTTTGCATTAGCTAATTTTCTTGGCACTGTGACAAAATACCCGCTAGAAGCAACCAAGAAGAAAGAAAGTTTATTATGGCCCATGGCTCCAGAGGGATTTCCGTTTACCAGAGTGGGAAAGGTCTGACTGTGGAGCAGATCAATCTATGGTGAGGAGGCACAGCTGCCTCTGTGGTGAGGGGTAGGGCGGCTGCAGCCGCGGTAAGAATGCATTGAGAAATGGGGCAGCTGCATCTGTGGCAAGGGGTAGGCTGGGCTCCTCACATTTTGGGTGGATCAGGGAAGTAAAAAATTAGGCTGGAAGTACAGGCAGTGTACAGCCTTTCAAGGCCCATCCCTAGTGATCTACTTTGACTAGTCAAGGCTCATCTCCTAGAGGCTCCACAGCTTTCTAAATAGTTCCACAAACTGGAGCCCAAATGCTCATAGCAGGAGCCTTTAGGGGACATTTTAGATCTGAACCATGATCTAAGGAGACCCAATAACGAGGCAGTCTTTGGGGGTACATGTGGGGCCTTTCAGAGGATTCCCTCAGGACATGTTTTGATGTGGGCTGGGCCAGCTGATCAAGAGCATATGATCACAGAGTAACTCAGATGCTGTGGAGCAGAAAAATTATTAAGTTTCAAATTTGATTAAAAATAAGTAAGGACCAAAGGCTACTCCAAAAGCATGAATGCTGAGAAGATAAAAGACCAGAATGTAAAGCATGGGCTTCATTTTGATTTAGGATAAGAGAACAGCTTAGAGGCTATTTTAAGGCCCATTATTATAAATCTAAGTTAAATCTCTACTTCACGGCTCGTTCTGATAAAGTAAAAATTCGTTTAAGCATGCTCACTAAGAAGAGCAGAGATATCCCATAAAACTGTCACGGGAATTTGGGATTTCACACTTTCCGTGCAGAATGCTGTGCTTGTTTTAGGGGACATGGTCATGAACCCCCTGTGCATGACCCATTTAACCCAAGGAGATTTAGCATGCTCTCCCAGAAGTAGGAATATAATCAAGGGCATTCTGGCTTATAAATATAAAGTAACTCAAAGGTAAGGTGACTTGAATGATAAAGCAACCGTAATTGGTGGAGTATTTTACAAAATGCAGAATTCCAGAGAGATGGGTGTAAAAAATACAACATTCCCTGACAGAATTGGTGGTTTACATAGGGTCAAAGCATGGAAAACCAAAGCAGAAAAAAGTAAGTCAACAAAGGCTCTGCAAGAAAATGACCAGAATAGAAATGCTGCCCAAAAGACAAGAGAGGGCACTGCTGAGTGTACACATTTGTTTTTTCTAACTTAAATTAAAAATATTAGCATATATTTATTGTCGAGGTGATGGGAACTTTGTATCACATCATGCAGTTTGCTGATATCCTCCACCCACTATTCTATTTCACCTCTCTATTCCTCCTGTCCTCATTTTATCAAATATAGTATACATATAAGCACATATATACACTACATAAACATGTGCATATAAATATTCCACATATAAGAAAAAAACCCACATGATATTTGTGGTTTTGAGTCAGGCTTATCGCATTTCACATGATGATTTTCCTGCAAATGATACAATTTCATTGTACCTTAAAAGAAGATGTTATTTTACGTGTATGAGTGTCTTGCTTGTGTGTAGGTACACATACCAAGTGTGTGCAGTACCGCACAAGGCCAGAAGAGGGCCACAAATCCCCTTGAACTGGACTCTCAGCTGTTTGTGAGCTCTCTATGTGGGTGCTGGGAACTGAACATGGGTCTTCGGCAAGAGCAGCCAGTGCTCTTAACTACCGAGCCAGTCCCGACTTTGTTTTTCTTTTCTTTCTACTGAATAAAACTCGAATATATCTGGACCACATTTTCTTTTATCCATTCTTCTGTTGATGGACACGTAGGTTGGTCCTATAATTTGACGACTGTTAAATAGCGCCACAATAAACATGAATATGCAGATTTGGTAAAAAATGGAACCACCATATGATTAAAGTTTCTTTGACAAAGGATGTCACAGAACTGGGAGAAGAGACTGGAGAGGTGGCTTAGTCAGTAACGTGGTGACAGCTATGCACGCATGAGGAGCTGACGTTAATCCCGAGAAGCACGGAAACCTGAGCACGATGGACTGGGATGTGGGGATAGGGGGGTCCCCCGGGCTCCCTGGCCAGCTAGTCCAGCTAAAGTGGCGAGTTCCAGTTCAGTAAAAGATGATGTGGTCTCAAAATACAAGGTGGAGAATCATCTAAGAGGATGCCCACAGTTGAACCCTTACCCTGACTCATCCTCACACACGCGCGCGCACACACACACACACACACACACACACACGCCTACACCACGTGTACCTGGACACACATGTGCACACACCTGCACCCAAACAAACAAATGACGAAATGAGGTGACTGCAGAGAAAAGTGAGGCCCGGGAGCCTGGCTTTTGTTTCCGGCCACTCCTGGGGCTCCCCTCAGTGTCCCCGCAGATTGTCCTCTGCTGTTGGTAATGGCTGAAGAGAAGAGTTGGGCCCACTTGACTGACCCAGACTCATACTGCCTAAACAAAGGGGGACATTTCTTATCTCACGTAGCTGAACACTCGAATGGGTGGCTTGTCTTGAGATTCCCTAAAATGCTACAGCAGCCCGCTTGTAGGTGGGGCTGTGCTCTTGATGTGTGGATTCTCTTACTCTCAGCAACCCAGGTCCCTAGTCGGTAGACATGAAGAGTGCTCCTGGTAGAAATGAGAGTGCTCCCGATAGAAATGAAGAGTGCTCCCGGTAGAAACGAGAGTGCTCCCTTTTGTTTCATGAAAGTGCTCATCAAGGGCTTTGTGAAATCTGTGTTTGGTTTCTTTTCCCATTGCTGTTCTTGTTGCCTGGCAAAGGCATCTTAAAGGAGAAGGGTTTATTTCAGCTCACAGTTCAAGGCATGGTTTATCATGGCGGGGAGGCCGAGAGGCTCAGAACTTGAAGCCACTGGACATCTCTGCAGTAAGACAAGTGCTCAGCTCACGTTCACCACTCATTCTTTAAATGTTTGTTTATTATTGCTGTTGTTGAAAATAATTCTGAGACAAAGTTTCACTATACAGCTCTGGCCATCCTTGACCTCACAGACTGCCTGCCTTCCTCTCCTGAGTGCTGGATTAAAGGTGTTTACCACTATGCCTGCCTCCTCCCTCCCTCTTTTTTTTAATTTAAAAAATTACGTGCATCTCTGTTCGTATTTGAGTCTATGCATGTTAGTGCAGGTGCCCACGGAGGGCAGACACCCCGGATTCCCTTCGAACTCACATTACAAGCCGTCATGAACCAGACGGGGTGGGCACTGATAACGGAACTTGGTTCTTTCTCTGTAATGCAGTTCACATTCCTAACTACTGAGCAATCTTTCCAGCCCCAACTTTTACTCTTACATAGTCCAGGATCCTTGACTCAGGGAATGGTCCTGCTCGCAGTGTGTGTGTGTGTGTGTGTGTGTGTGTGTCTTCCTATGTCAAGTAGCATATCAAAACAATTCCTTTCAGACATTGTTAGAGACTAACCTTATCCAGACCATCCTTCCTGGATGTACGCCAAGACCTGCCTCTCAGGTATGAAGTTGGCACTTAATACTAACTGTCCCCAATCAATTACTCGGTCTGTGTGGCTTGGCGAACAGAGTGTTCTGGAACGACTTAGTGGAGATGATGTCTGAAATGGAAGATGAAGTTGTCCCTCAAGTGAGCCATGTGGTTGAAGAGGTGTGACTCCTTATGATTCAAAATCATGTCCTGTTGTCACGAGACCATGTAGCCGCTGGTGAAAACTAGCAAAGATCCATGAGGTTCCACTTCACAGGTGGCGAGGACGAGGTGACAAGGGTCACTGAAAGCTATTGCCTGGGTCCTAGGGTCCTTTTGACTAGGGGGCAAGACAGACTTCCACAGGCAGTCCTGTGGGACTTGATTGAAATCAAGGGGCATCTCAGAGTGGGTTCCAGTCTGGGAGACCCACTAGGTTTCTTGATAAAAAACAGCGGAGGGAAGCCCGAAATAGCTTCTGTGTTTGTTTGATCAGCAGCCAAATACAGAGTAGCAGATTGGAACTGGGATTGGGCAAACTCAGTGTGTGTGTGTGTGTGTGTGTGTGTGTGTGTGTTGGGGAGGACAGTCCTGGGGAATCATCAAAGTGCGGTCATTCAAACCAAGTGCCTCTGAGGTCTGAATGGGCAACTTCTCTCTAAGCTACAGAAGGCTTGGGAGCGGGAGCACTGGGTGTTGGGATAGCTCTCCCAGGCTTGCGTTCTGTGGGGACACTTAGGTGGGGCTATGGGCAGAGTTTGGTTGGCAAATTGGAGAGGGAGAGTAACTGCACGAGAAAAGTCTGTGAAAAGACTTATTATAGTCAGTTTAGGATCTGAAGATTACTTGTGATCTAAAAATACATCCCCAACTGCAGTATTCTTAGCTCTGCCGTTCTCGGTAATATGCATTGTTCCTGACTGAATACATCTGAGAGATCTCTTCTCGCTAATGTACACCTGAAATGTCTCCCTCCCGTTTATGCAATTTACCAACAGCACACTGAGAACGTAGGGAGGACCGAGGATACACAAGGGGATGCGAAGGCTGCCTCCCAAAGTCTTCCCATCAGTACGACTGGGCATCTAAAGACCCATTCAGTCTGTGCGTTATTTGGATGCCTCCTGGACATTTAAAAATCGATGTTCCTGACGCCAAACTGTTGACACCCCTCTCTCACTAAGCTCTCGTCATCGTCGTCGTCCTCAGGCAATGTCCTCTTAGGAAGCGATGCCACCGTCCACCACACGCAGGCCCTAGCCAGCTCTCGAGAGGTAACCTCGGTGCTTCCCTTGACGTCCCGCCTGACGCGAACAGTGAGCTCTGCTGTCCCCTGCCTTAGGATGCCCCTGGAAACGGCACCACCTTTCTTCTTTCCTGCTGTCGATTGAGCCCAGCTGCCTTTATCACTTTCCAGGGCTGGCGTGTCAGTCAGAATCAACTATTTGGACGTGTATGATGGCATGCCAATTCTCTGACTCAGGTCCTTCTGTGGCTCCCTCCGGCCCTGGGGATGACAGTCGAGCTCCTAGCTTTGGCTTGCAGAGTCCTGTGTGGTTTGTTTGTTCCTGCCTTGCAGGGCTCGTGGCCACCCCCATCCTCTATCTCAGAATATGCCATATGTGGTCCATACATGCAGAGGCACTCAGCTCTTCTCGGTCCTGGGCCTTTGCACGTGCTATGCTTTCTGCCGCACCCCCACTTCATAGGTCTCAGCCTCTCCTTGATCTCCCCATATCCCGTCCTCTATTCGTATTTGCATATCCATTTGCATATCCACTTTTATTTAATGTCGGTCTCCAACGGAGGTAGGGAGTGTGTCTGTCTTGGCCTTACTCTATCACTGCCTGCCAGCTCCTAGCAAGCTCCCAGTCAGGGCTGACTGGTGGTTGAGTGCAGGGACATGAATGAAGGCAGTTCTGAAGTTGAAGCGTGTGCAGTGATGTAAAGTACAGACAGTGTTAGACTCCAGAAAAAAAAAAAAAAAGAAAGAAACAGGCGTCCTACCATTTCCTACACCACAGGACTGGGCATTCATCTCGCCAGGCCTCACTGGGACAAGTGTCCATCTGAATGAAGACATTTACATTTTCACGAACTCTTACAAGTTCCTGGAAACAGATTGTGTCTCTCTGATTGTCTATTACATTTTTTTTTCCCCACTCAAACTGCTGAAGATCTTGGAACCAAACCAAAGTAATCTGCATTTCCATTTTTATGTCTTAATTTATAAACTGTGCCTTATAATTTACAAGCACTCACTTAGTGTCTCTACCAGAGCCTAAACAAATAGCAGCTCTGCCAGGCCTTCTCCTCGGTCCTTTCCTGCACTCTGCTCAGGACTGGCTGCAGCTGGTTCTAGCGTGCTGGTGAGAACGGCCCCCATAGGCTTGTATGAATGTTTGGTCCCCTGTTGGCAGAACTGTTTGGGAAGGATTAGGAGGTGTGGCTGTGTTGGAGGAGGTGTGTCCCTGCTGGGTGGGTTTTGAGATTTCAAGAGCCCATGCCATTTCCCCAGGCACCTTTCTCTCTCTGCCTCCTATTTGCATATCAAGATGTGAGCTCTCAGCTACTGCTCCAGCACCATGCCTGCCTGCTGCCTGCTGCCTGCCTGCTGCCTGCTGCCTGTCTGCTGCCTGCTGCCTGCTGCCTGCCTGCCTGCCTGCTGCCTGTCTGTTGTCTGCCTGCCTGCCTGCTGCCTCCTGCCTGCTGCCTGCTGCCTGCTGTCTGCTGCCTGCTGTCTGCCTGCCTGCCTGCCTGCTGTCTGCCTGCTGCCTGCTGTCTGCTGCCTGCTGCCTGCCTGCCTGCTGCCTGCCTGTCTGTTGCCTGCCTGCTGCCTGCCTGCCTGCCTGCTGCCATGCTTCCTGCCATGATGGTCATAAACTCACCCTCTGAAATTGTAAGTACCCAATAAACTCTTTCTTTGATAAGCTGCCTTGGTCATGGTGTCTCTTCTCAGTAATAGAAAAGGAACTAAGCTACTTGGTGGCACTCAGGACAGTGATCATGATGATTAGCCTCATGGTACAGGTGACTAAAAATATCATCTGATGATGGAGTGGTGTGACAGAGAAGGCTGTCTGTAAGAGGCAGCCCAGGCCTAGATATGTGCCTCTGCATTTGTTCGTATCTAGGGCTCTTTCAGGAATCACTGGATCACTTTTTGTGCAGTCCTGGCATCTGCTGCCCTCTTCAATCCCAGCAGCCAGTTCTGGAGTATAAACTCCTCTGGTTCCATCTTTGGTAAGCTTGGGTAAGTGGAAAATATCTCTGGGCTCAGCTTCCCAATCCAGAAAACGGAAAGATCCATTCCTCAAGGCAGGTGTGTGTGTGTGTGTGTGTGTGTGTGTGTATGCATGTGTGTATGTGTGTGTGTGTGTGCATGGTGTATATGTGTGTGTGTGCGTGTGTGTATGTGTGTGTGCATGTATGTATGGGCGTGTGTGTGTGTGTGTGTGTGTGTGTAGGTATGTCTGTGTGTGTGTGTGTGTGTGTGTGTGTGTAGGTATGCCTGTATGTGTGTGTGTGTGTGTGTGTGTGTGTGTGTGTGTATGTCTGTGTGTGTGTGTGTGTGTGTGTGTGTGTGTGTGTAGGTATGCCTGTATGTGTGTGTGTGTGTGTGTGTGTGTGTGTGTGTAGGTATGCCTGTGTGTGTATGTGTGTGTGTGTGTGTGTGTATGGGTGTATGTGTGAATAAGCATGTGTGTATGTGTGTGTTTATGCCTGTATGTGTGTATATATGGGGGGTATGTGCATATGTGAATAGTCTATGGTAATGTGTGGTTCACATCACTGCTTCTGTTGGATACATGGTGACCTTCAATGATATCTGTGATGGTTATGGTTCAGTGCTAACTTGATAGGACCTGGAATCACCTAGAAGACACGTCTTCAGGCACATCTTTGAGGGACTATTTAGCTTAAATCAGCCTTTCAGTGAAGTAGAAACTTAAAGGTTTTTTGGAAAGTCAGTTGTGCTGGATGGTGTTTTGCTGGGGCAAACACATGAAGGAATGTTTCGCTGAAGTGGACACAGGTGAAAGGCTAAGGCAGACTCGTGAATGCTTCACTGAAGCAGACACAGGTGAAAGGACATGTGATGAAGGATCCTTTGCTAATGTCACGCATGCATTGGCCAGCCTTACACTGCATCGCTGAGCTCCATTGGTCAGGACTCCTTAGAGAGAAATGCACCAAAGAAAACTTCGGGAGGTGTGCCGAAGCTTCTTACTGCTTCTGCAGACTCAGGCTGATTGACAGAGTGATGTGAGACAGACTCACCAGCGGAGGCAAGCCCTGGGCTGGTTGGAGGGACAGGACTCCACAGGCACTGAGGAGGCGGAGCTGGCTTGCGGGCGGAGCTGGCTGAGCAGTGCTTGTTGGTCTCCAGTCTTCGCTGATCCTTGCTCCTCTGAGAGAGGCACAGCTGAGAACCTCTTTTGGCGTCCCTCCTGGTCCCACCTGCTGACGGGTGCTGAGGCTGAGCCCTGACTGACTCTGCTAGATAGTGTCCCTGTTGCTGATCTGTGATGTTTTTGTTAGGGTTTTTCCATCATAGCAACAGGAAAAGTAACAAGTCAGTGTCTTACTCTTCCGATGCAGGGCCATAGTGCCAGCCCACTTTCTATCCTTGGGCCAGTCTCTTATAGCCATGGAACCATGGAAACGTCCTTCTATTGGGCTATCTGCCCAGCTACACTTAAGTTTCCAGCCCAGAGGGACTGTGTTTCTTCTTTCCCATAGTAGACAGTCAGGTATCTCCCCCCTCCCCCACACCCACTGAATTGTGCTAAAACGATTCAGGAATAAGAGGCAGCGCCGGTGAATTTCCCCGTCTGCACTGGCTTACTTGTTTCAGGCATGCTAACATCAGAGTGGTTTGCCCAGGTTTGTAGCCTGATGGACAGGTCTGAGCTCAGAGCAGTTGCAGGGGTGGGGTGTGGGATCTACAATGCTTTGTTCTGCTTTGGCATTTCCCTCCATCCCCCCACTACCTTATGACAACATTCAACTTTATAAGACAGATTCCAGAAGTAAAGAAGAGTTTCCCTGGGGTCAGTTACAAATCCCCAAATCAGGCTCCAGTCTTTGTCTTTGGTGCTGACTGTTACACTGGACTCCCCAGGCCTCCTGGGCTTCAGTTTTCTCATCAGTTAAATTCTGGAAGATGGATCGCATCTGCTAAGGGTTAGGAGATGAAAGGCCCAGCGCTCAGAGCAACAAACTCTGTCTCTCCTAACAATCTGTGTCCCCCATCATTTAATCAGGGGATGGGGGTGGAGCCTAGGTTACGGCGTTGAGCCAGGGGAAACTTTTCGCAGGATTTGTTCTTGAAGGGCCCAGCAACGGGGCAGGGAATACCCTGCCTTAGCAGTGTTGCATTCTGCGTTCCTTGGGCAACAGAAAGTGGCTGACTTCAGTGAGCTCAGGTGCAGTGGTGACTTAGACCCCACAGTAACACAGTCCGGTCAGCCAAGGTGGCCCAGTCGGGCCCCTTTGCCACAGTCATTTAGGTCCTAAGATAAATGAAGTCTGCACAAAGGTTTGTCCTCTTCGGGGCACTCGGGGACAGAGACCTTTCTCCCAGGTCAAGACAGTGTTTCCCCAATCCTACTTTTCTGGGGTTGTAGAGGCTCCAGTTTTTACTGTTTCTACTTTTTAAATTTTTTATTTATTTACTTTTTTTTTTTTTTTTTTTTTTTTCGGGGAAGGAAGCTCACGTTTTGGCCCCATTGAAAGGAGTCCACTGTCTGAAATTCTTTGCAGCCCACAGAAGGATTGCGGGGTCCCTGCTCCCGCTAGGCTCAGCCGGCATCCCAGGGGGTCTGAGCCACGGCCGGCCCCTCCCCCAAGGTCATCCAACTTTTCCCTCCCCCTCCCCCGCGGGGCGGGCCCCCGCGTGCATTATTCATTGGTCCGGGCCCGCGGGTGCTGATGTCAGGCCAGCGCGGGTGAGGCGGGTGCGGCGGCCGCCCAGCAGCCCGGGCGCGGGTGGGGGGGCGCCGAGTGGGGGTGGCGGCCAGCATGCTGCTCGGCTGCGGCTCGGCCTCCCACACCCGCGGCGCCCGCGTTCTCGCCAGCAGTGCTGGCGGCCGATCGGCAAGCGGCACCCGCGTCTGCTGCGGCGCTGGGTCCGAGCGCGCGGCGCGGGGCGGCGGCTGCGGGGGTCCGGGCCCGGGCGGGGACCGGGGGACCCGGCATGGCGCTCCGGAGAGGCGGCGGGGCGCTGGGGCTACTGCTGCTGAGCGCCGCGTGCCTCATCCCGCCGAGCGCGCAGGTGAGGCGGTTGGCGCGCTGCCCCGCCACTTGCAGCTGTACCAAGGAGTCCATCATCTGCGTGGGCTCCTCTTGGGTGCCTAGGATCGTGCCTGGCGACATCAGCTCCCTGTGAGTGGGACCCCTCCATCTCCGCCCCGCCCTGCCCTGCGCCGGCCGGCCGCCACCGGGGAGTTGCGGCTGGTGCTGGGGCAGCGCCACCTGACCCTGCTACTCAGTCCCTTTCTTTGCGTTTGGGTTGGGGGCACGGAACGTGGGTGGAATCTGTGTGGAGTGGACATTATGGGGACTCTAGACCCCCCAGAGTACGGGAATCCAGACAGGTCCGCGTGACAGTTTCTCATTGTGGCCCGAGGCCACCTGCGTCAGATCTACCTGGGGGAGCTGATGCTACTGCAGCCCCAGAGCCCACCGTGGGGTAGGGTCTCTGCACCGGAGTCCACAGCCTGTATTTCGGGCCTCGGGGTGATCCTTGGGGTGCCTTAAAGTTTTGAGTGGTTCTGTTGTGTTGTTGAGTGGGTGGGTGTGTGACTGGAGAGCAGCTGTACGCGCCCAGATTGAATGGCTAATTAGGAATGGGTGAGGCCTCACCGCAGAGGGCCTCAGCTATGCTGGGAAGTTGGCCCCCTCCTGACCTCTCCACACTGCAGGCTAGGAAATGCCTAGCCTGTGCAAAGGCACACAGCTTCTGGAAGTAGAGGGGTTGCTCCACGTGGCTTAAAGAGGGGGAACACGGAGGGCTTTACCTTATATGGTGTCTAGCCAAGCCCCTAGTGAGGGAAACCTCCCAATTTCTTGCTTTGAGTTCAAGAGGGTCTCTCATTTACTACCTTTCTTCACGGTGGGTTATATTGTCAGCACTGACAGAACTAACCAGAGAGAGAGATTCCTCTGTCCACTTGCTAAGCACTTTCTACTAGGTCTCACACATTGGCAGTGGTGAGATGTTGCTATGGAAGGGACCTGAGGGCATTGTGTTTAATTGCTGGGGCATCTCTTGACAGGACAGTCCCTTATCCCAGGCTGAGGTGCTGGGGTACCCCTGCAGATGTAGAGGAGGGAATCCTGAGGGCGAGGTGAGCCCTGGGTATCACGTTGCTTGTGCCTTCTCCTGCATGGCTTCAGTCCTGTGCTTCTTCAAGGGAAAACCAGCATCCGTGTTCAGGGAGGGAGAGGGTCCGGGGCCTGTTTACATCTGTAAAAAGTTGGAAGAGTCTGGTTGTGGGGAACAGCAGGCCTGTTTGACTCTTGTTATTGCTAAATTAGAGCTCATGGAGGATTCTAGAATTTCTCTTGTTAAACCCTTTGGATGTGATCAGAGCTGAAGCGTTCTGCATGTTAACTCCAATAACATATAGAAGTCCTGCCGTGGCCAGAAAGGGCAGGAGACCCCGAGGCAGAAGGAGCAAGCTTCTTCCTGGGTTGACCAGATGGTCTAACTCTCCCTCCCTGGGCAAGTTCAGGTGTCTCTGAGTTTCCCCGCAAGGCTTTCACAGTGCACTTAGTCAGAAGTGCTCTGAGTGCCTTTCAGAGACTTACGCTTTCAAGGGGAACGCATAATCCTACCCCAGAGTTTAGTGGGCCCACATTAACTTGAGTCTGCTTAAACAGAATCCTGGGTGAAGCAATTCTTCACCTGCAGTGGAGGCCTCCTGTAGTGAAGGAAGATCGGGAATTGGTTTAAAATGACTGAGCTAATGTCTGTGCAAGGAGCCAGACCCCGCAGCGCAGGATTCTGTTAGCCAGGCCAGTTCTCCTATTGATCAAGTCAACTGGGGAGCAACTCTCTTCTTCTCGTCTTGCTCCCTGGGAAGACAGTGGCCAAACACACGAATCTTCACCCCAGAGAGGAGGCGTGTGACGTTCAGGTGGAGGAAATGCCAACTGCCCACTTGGCCTGGCACTTCCTGAAAGAACCCTGGGCCTCACTCTGTCCCTCTCGTGCCCGTAGGAGCCTAGTAAATGGAACATTTCTGGAAATCAAGGACCGAATGTTTTCCCATCTGCCTTCCCTGCAGCTGCTGTGAGTATGTGGGGCCTTCTCTGCAAAATGGGGGGGGGGGTCCCTGAAGTATGGGCCTTGAAGGGAAAATGGGGGCCCCTGGAGTACGGGCCTTGAAGGGCGGTGTCCGCCTTGCTGGCGTGGTCTTCCTATAATCAACAGTCCTCCGAGTCACCCTGGCTGGCTCTTAGCTTTAGTTTGTCCTAAGGTGTCCACATTAAACCATTCTCCTGCTCCAGGGCCTTCTCTGACTTATGCCAACGTCTCCCCTGAGACTTGTGATAGATCCCAATTACAGATCAGGCAATTGGGAGCTGGCTGCATTGACCATAACCAGAGTTTCACCTCAAACATCTCAGCTCAAAAAGAAATGTATCTTTGAAAGAATCCTGATCCTGCGCTCCGATAGGAGCCCGCTCAGTTTGTCTCTCGTGCACGCAGCAAGCAGCACAGGTGTGCGTGCGCTTATCCCGCTGGCACGGCATCTCTTCCGGAAAGGTACTCTTGTTTTCCCATCTGACGGATGAAGGAACTGATGCTCAGGAAAGGTGAATACCTTGCCTTGGTTCACAGAGTCGGGATCTAAATCCAAAGCCCAAAGCTGTGTTTGCCCCAGCTCCTCTCAGTCGACCATGCCCAGGTCACCATGATGAATGCCCGTATAGGACCCCCAAACCCAAGTCAGTTGATGTATGATAATGAAAACAGTTGTCCCAAAGTCACTTTTCCAAAGGAATTCACTAGGCTGGGGTGTGTGTGTGGAGGGTGTGTAGCTCAGTGGTAGAGTGCTTGCCTACCATGGGAAGCCTTGGCACTACACAACCTTAGCACTACACAAACAAAACAAAGACCGGCAGGCGGTTGTGAATATATAGCACAACTCTTAACCATATTTCTTGGATGTAGTGCCTCCCAGCACTCGGGAGGCAGAGGCAGGTGGATTTCTAAGTTTGAGGCCAGCCTGGTCTACAGAGTGAGTTCCAGGACAACCAGGACTACACAGAGAAACCCTGTCTCAAAACAACAACAACAACAACAGCAGCAATAAAAAAAACCCCAAAGAACAAAAAACAACAACAACAAAAAGAAATCACTACCTAGCCACAATAAGTTGCCATTGTTAGCTTTGTGTTTTTTTTTGTTTGTTTTTTATTGGATATATTCTATATTTACATTTCATTTCCCTTTTTCTGGTTTCCCGCCCCTCAAGGGTCCCACCTGCCCTTTTCCCTCCCTGTGTTCCCCCATCCACCCCTTCCCACTTCCCTGTTCTGGTATTCCCCTACACTGATGCTTTGAGCCTTTCCAGAACCATAGTCCACTCCTTTCTTCTTGTCGGACATCATTTGGTATGTGGATTGTGTCTTTGGTGTCCCAAGATTCTAGGCTAATATCCACTTATCAGTGAGTGCATACCATGGGTATTCTTTTGAGACTGGGTTACCTCACTTAGTATGATGTTCTCCGTTAGCTTTGTTTTTAATATGTTGTATACCTGCTATAACATTAAACTTACCACTAAAAAGATCTCAGTTTGTATGCCAGCAAGATGACTCAGTAGGCAAAGGTGCTCTCTGCCTTGTCTGATGACCCGAGTTTGATCCCTGGGTCCTGCATGGTGGAAGGAATGAACTAAATCCAGCAAATTATCCTCTGACCTCACGTATGTGTTGTGAGCACACTTGTGCCCACAGATGTCTATGGACATACAACTTTGCAATACAATACATACATACACACATACATACATACATATCCTTAAATCTCAAATCTTTTAGAATAGAAATATAGCATAGATATTATCTGGTCAAATAAACATAGATTGTTTTGAAATATTTATCAAATGGATTTACCTAGGTACCCAAATTGAAAACTACATACAGTAATCTTCTATAGATCTCTTAACCTTTTAAAAATGATTATTTCTCATAAGAATGTACAGTGTGAAAGAAAGGATTTTTGCTTTTAGGTCCCCACTGCGTGACTTGAGTTAAGTCTCTTACCTTCTTGGGGCTCAAATATCTTTAGAATACAGTTGTAGGTCTGTAATTCCATGTTTTTTTTTTTTTTTTTGGGGGGGGTGTATCACGAAGTATTTATTGGCTGCCCTGTTGGGCCTAGCTGAAAACTGGTCTTGAATGATGGCCATCAGTTCCTAAGATCCTCCAGGAGTGAGACAGGTGGTATTGGAGACAGCAGAAAGTCCCTTCCTTGAAGTCCCTAACACAGTGGTGAGGACAGTAGGGACCTAGGGGGTTGTCCTTAGACTGAGAAGAGCCCTCATTTGCATAGGGACCTTCACCTAGCAAAAGAAGAAGAAATGGCTTCTTCACATGACACCACGTCTCTGTTATAACCTGTCTTGTTTTCAGACTGCTGAACTCTAACTCCTTCACGGTGATCCGGGATGATGCCTTTGCCGGCCTCTTTCATCTCGAATACCTGTAAGTGTTGTATGGCGTCTGCTGAAAGTTTGTCACCTCTGGGAGGTTTCTGAGTTGTGTCCCGTGGTGGGGATGGGGGACAGCAAACCCCCTTCTCATACCAGCCCTGACCTGTGAGTTGACTTCCCAGCCTGCTAGGGCAGGAGGAGGCTGGAGACAGAGCCCGGGAAGGGAGACACACTCCCTCCCTCATTCATTCTCCGCTGACCTTTAATTTGTCATGTAGCAAGCACGGTTGGAAATCGAGTTGGATATTTTTACCTCCCTAACGAGGCATGGATTTGCTGATGGGCCAGAAATAGAGCTGGACGGTTCTGGGGGCTCCGTATTTTTAAACAAAGTTTCCCTATTTGGGGGGTAAACGGCCTGGGTTTTACCCAGCTGTCCCATATCCCATTTGCTCTGTCTCCTGTGAGTCGTGTTGAAGGTCTAATTAGATTTTTCCTTTTTTTTTTCTAAAAATGAAAAGCCAAACTAAACCATAACAAGAGGAAAGCAGGAGAGGGAACTCTTTCCCCTTCTCCAGACGTGCCATTTCCCCCTTGAGCAGTGAGCTCGGCTGTGGTTATTTCAGCCTTTCTCACAGTCAAACCGTTCTCTTCCCCCACTTTAAGTTGTCCTAGCCTTGTATTTGGTAAGTCTGTAATAACGTTAATCCTGCTATCAGTTTGGGATTTCCTTGCTTAGCATTTAGAGGATTTGCAAAGCCTTGTTCCTGCTGTCTTATCTGAGGTGAACAGGTAGATGTTGGAATTCTAGTCACATCCCAGGTAGAAAAAGCTCTCTGCTGATATGAACTCTCGGGGAACGATGTCTCCCCAGGAATTCTTTCTCCGGAGAACCCTCTTATAATCCGGTGTTTTGACATGTATTTGATGTACAAAGAGTGTCACAGCTGCCGGGTTGAAGCCACCAGGGTTGCCCAAAAGCCCACGGATAGCTGTGGGGTACTAGGGATTTTCTCTGGTGGGGAGTTCACACGCAGCCCAGGCCATCAGGGAGAAAGGCAGCTTATCAGGGTACGCTAAAGTCTAGTACTAAACAGACGCCAGAGTTTTTAAAAACGGGCATCAGAGAATGCTCGCTATGAGACCTAACTCATCAATTGTGGCGCAGATGTAGCAAAGCTTTTCCTGTGGACCATCTCATCAAAGACTGGCTAGCATTTATTTGACTCAGCTCCTTGGACCTGGAGAACAGTTACAATGTAACCCTGTCAGATCTTGAGAGTTTATGGCTTAGTCGGTGTCATTGCCACAAGGTCTCTGCGCCAGCCCTGTGCCATTTCAGCCCAGAGCGAGTGAGCCTTGCTCTGGATACTGCCCTTTCTGCTTCTCAGCCTTGTCCCGAGCTTGAGAACACCCTTACCTTGTTACCACTTGCCCAGATACGAGGTTGTGTGGGATAGGATGAGCTCAAGGTTTCCGGAAGCCACGCTTACTCTTCCTCAGCCAAAGCTAAAATATAGAGAGATGTAAAAGAATGGGCTTTCCTCTAGGGACTGCTGTATTAACAAAAGTGTGGATCGCAAGGCGCAGGGCGGTGTAAGAGGAAGCGGGGAGCCTGCCTGAAAGCTTCCCAGTGTGGCAGAGATGGGAGAAGTCCTGGCCTCACTGCAGTCCGTTCTTCTCCTTTGCTCAAACCCAAGCTGTGACGGCCCGTGTTGCCCGCTCTGCATTTGGAGACTCCCAGGCTGGGCTGCACGGAGAGAGAGCACCTGTTCTTACTCGCCTTCCCCGGCTTCCTCCCCGAGGTCAGCGTAGCTTGCTGCTGACTTTGGCGCGTCTGTACCTCAGAAGTGCTTTCCGACTTTATTGCCAGAGCGCACTGCATCCTCTGTCAGAGATGTTAAGGAGAGGGAATTCAGTCCTATTCTATTGCTTCTCTCCTTAGGTTCATTGAAGGGAACAAAATAGAAACCATTTCAAGAAATGCCTTCCGGGGCCTCCGTGACCTGACTCACCTGTAAGTCTTATGAAGTCGTCTCTCGTAGGGGCTGGCTGTGAAAGCGTGAGGCCTCTGGCTTGATCTGTAAAACTCATGCAAAGAGACGGGCATCATGGTGCGTACCCGCCATCCCTGTGCTGGGGAAGCGGAGACAGGAGGATCCCTGTGGCTTGTTGGACAGGTAGCCTTGCCTAAGCAAGGATGCCTAGGTCCCAGGGAGGAACTTGGTCTCAAGAAAGGTGGATGGATCCTGAGGTCACATGTGTACACACACACACACACACACACACACGCACACGCACACGCACACGCGTACGCGCACGCGTACGCACACACACATGCACAGACACACACGTATACACATGTACACACACATGTGCACACCGTGCACACACACATGTGCATGCCGCACACACATTTACATGTGCACACATGTTCATGAATACACATGTGCACACACACACACAATTGCTTTTCTTTGGTGTTTCCATATTTACAACATCTCTCAAAGGAGACTCATTTCCAGACTGTCCGAGAGGTTCCTATGCTGTCAGACAGCACTTGTTGGGGTGACCAGCAACACATTGCGCTCCATCATCCTGTGTCACCATGGGGACCATGTGACTCCATGTGACGAGGGAAAAACTTCAGTGCTCTGTGCTCATGGAGGGAGTGGGACAGAGGCATGACTCTTCCTATACCCACTGGGTGCCAGCTGCCAGGCCTGGTACCCGCAGGCCTTCCCATGTTTTGTGATAATTCGAGAGTTCCCACTCTGCAGACTTGGAAACTACCACTTAAGAGACTCAGCGAAAGACATCACCTAGAGGGCAGAGTGGTATAGAGACTTGGAGTGTCCTCCCTGTAGGATGAAAGTTGTTTTTGTCTTTTATGTTGGATTAATCCGCAGTTCCAGCTAAGCTCTTCAGTTCCTTAATAGCATGCCAGAGACCAAGGTGGGGGTGGGGGAGGGAAGGAATTGATCTGAATCGATTGGCATATCAGAATGAAGCAAGCACACACACTTAGAAAAGTTAATAAGATTGGAAAAAGTAATGGCTGTGTTTGTGAAAATGCAAAACCAATCATTGTCATGGTAGACGGCATTTATTAGCTGAGAGGTGGGTTTAATTTGAACAATCATGTTTGTCTGAGGAAGATGATCAGTTCTATACATCTATAGCCACCTTGTCTACAATGAAAAAGAGAGTTGGGGAAACTGGAGAGCACTGAATGTGGTGCTGGGCAAGGCTAGTGGCACCTTTGAGTGTAACCCTGACCATCGATAGGGGCATAGTCCTTTTAAAAAAGAGTCTTCAGCTGGGCGGTGGTGGCGCCCACCTGTAATCCCAGCACTCTGGGAGGCAGAGGCAAGCAGATTTCTGAGTTCGAGGCCAGCCTGGTCTACAAAGTGAGTTCCAGGACAGCCAGGGATATACAGAGAAATCCTGTCTTGAAAAACAAAAACAACGACAAAGACTCTTCTTCTTAAGCTATCAAGATCCTGGCGAAGGCATCTGCTGGGGAGCACAGTGAGCCTGGGCTCTGGGATCCCCAAGCAAAAGTCCTGCCTGAGCTGGAGACTGGAGAGTTAGGAGGTAGGGAATGACCATGCCATCAAAACAGTTGTCAGAAAAAAAAAAAAAAAAAAAGCTGGGCGTGGTGGCGCACACCTGTAATCCCAGCACTCTGGGAGGCAGAGGCAGGCAGATTTCTGAGTTCAAGGCCAGCCTGGTCTACAGAGTGAGTTCCAGGATAGCCAGGGCTATACAGGAAAACCCTGTCTCGAAAACAAAACAAAACAAAACAAAACAAACAAAAACAAAAACAAAAAACAGTTGTCAGCACAGTGCAGAGGAGAGCGTGCGTCCCGCTGACGACATTGTTCCTGGGTTTCTTCTCTTTCTATGGAGGCACAGAGTCAACCTGTTTGCCGGAGTCCTTAGTTCCTGTGCATTAAGACTTCAGGGCTGGGTTCATAACCCAGTGATTACTTATTGATATCTACTTAGCTTTTCTGACCCTTAGTTTCCTCATTCTCAAGATAAGCATTATTTTACTGACCGTGGGTGATAGGATGTACATAATGGGTTTATGATATTTGGCTCCAAAGACGGCAGCCATATTCTCCATAGTAAATGCCGAGGCCCAGGGTTTGGCTGGTATCACCATCACCGCCGCCACCATCACCTTCATCATCATTGTTTTCCTCCTCCTCTTCCTCCTCTTCCCCCTCTTCTTCCTCTTCCTCTTCCTCCTTTCTTCAATGACAATATCATCTCATCCTTCCAGTCATTAAAAAGTCTTGGTTTTCTCTCTGGATTGCTAAATTTTGCTTGGTGATTTGAATATCCAGATAGAGACAGATGTGGCTGTCTGGAGAAGAGCAACCCGGGCAGCTAAGTGTGCATCTCAAGCCTTGGGAGGGAAGGAGGTTTGCAGCTGTCGACCACAGGCTGCGGGCAGAACTTGTCCGTTGTTTATAGATGGAACCCTCACCTTCTGCTTTAAAGTTCTCATGCAGAGGAGGCTTCAGCTCCAGCCATCACTCGCTTAGGGAAGTCACTACCCAGAATCTTCTCGATCAACGAGATACTCGACGTGGGCCTTCTGTGAACTTCCCCAGCATTAGATGCCCACGTTCGTATTGAAACCCAGGCTGGAGTCCGAAGCAGAGGGAGCAGGGCCAATCTGTAACTAAAATCTAGGGCAGTTGTGTTCCGGCACTCTTCGAGAACCCAGGGGACAGGAAGCTATTAAACAGTTTGAGAAATGAAGTAAGTGCTATGGCTTTGTAGACAAAGCAAAATTAAAAGGAAGATGTTAAGCACTTAGTCTGAATAGGGTAGATAGCACGTCTTATGAAATCTAAATTACAAGCTTGGAACAATTGCAAAATATGTTTGTTTGTTTGTTTGATTTCTTTGACCAGTCTCTCTATATTGTTACATTATTACCATTACAGTGCAACCGCTTCCAGGTCGCCACATTTAAAACAAAACAAAACAAAACAACTGAACAATTAACTGATACTTAGCTAAAGTCTTTTTGTGCTTTGTTTTCTATATCAAGACAGACACCTCCTTTAAACTTTTTCCAAAAGTTACCCCCAGCGTATGTTCAATGTGATTATATAATCAGCTTATTCCCCAACACAGCAAAAAGTGTGTCAGTACCTCATTAGGAAAAGCAAGGTAAATAGCCCATGGAATGGTGTTCTAAGCCATTTATGGCTGCCTGAGTGGGAAGGGGAATAATTGGAAATTACTGTCCCCCCATTCGCAGTCAGTATCTAAGGAAGAATGTTTGCAGTAAAAATGGGCTAATGCTTTCTGCTACACCCAGCTGGCTGCGGACAGGAGTCTGGGTTGCCCGTCATTCTGGGATGGGCCATGACCGTGCTATGACTAGGTATGACTAACTTCATACATGTTTATCAGTTATATATGTCGCCATTTGTACTCATGTGTAGAAGAGAACTCTAGAGGAAGGTAGACATTTCTTGACTACGTTTCTTCAGTGTCTGGGGAGCCGCAGACTTGGTGTGCGCCCTTTCCAGTCAGCATCTTCCCCCAGCAGCGCTGTACGGTGGCCATCCATGCTCAGCGGGCTGGCATGGGGCACCGCGGAATCCCGAACAGACAGGGGCTGAGGCTCTTCACAACCTCTATTCAGCTGGAGGTGGGTGTGGGCTAGCATCTCAGAAACCTCTGCAACCCTAAGAAGGAACAGGGAAACGAGAAGATGAAATTGATCACCACCAGTTCTTCACTAAGCACCCCACCTCAGTGAGGTTTTATTGTCGTCCTTGTGTGTCAGTGCAGAGTGTCTTCATGTAGAAAGAGTGTCTGCTGAGGCCGTTCCAGAAGCTCAGATGGTCACACACACTTGAGTGGACCACGAGAGGACTTCTTGGCTGGGGGGGACTGTGCTTCTTCTGTTGTTTGTCTCGTATTGATACTTCATTCATTTTTTTAAAAAAAAAAATAGTGCCGGGCGGTGGTGTTATGCACCTGTAATCCCAGCACTTGGGAGGTAGAGGCAGGTGGATCTCTGAGTTCGAGACCAGCCTGGTCTACAGAGTGAGTTCCAGGACAGCCAGGGCTATACAGAGAAACTCTGTCTCAAAAACAAACAAACAAACAAACAAAAAAACAAAAACAAAACCCCAAAAAAAGAATATAGCATATCCATCTTCTTTATTAGCAAAAGTTTCACAACTTCCTATGGGTGTGCCCTGTTCTAGGGATGGGATAAAACCATGGACTGACAGCAGTCTCTGGCTGTGTGTTTTTTGTGTTGAGAAGTTACACAGCCCAGAAGCAAACAATTAAAACATAGTTTGCAAATCACTGTCTTCCAGTCAAGGCCAAGGAGCTATGACAGAGATTCCTCTGTGGCTAGAACAGAGTGGTGGGCGGGGCGGTCTCACCTAAAGGGGATGATGCTCTTAGATGGTGGAGAGCCCTGCGTGCCATGGAATGGAACCTTGCATTTTTTTTTCTTCCTGTTTCTGAAGATAAGATGAACTGGCCTAGAACTCACTGTGTACACCAGACTGGCCTCAAGCTCACAGAGATCCGCCTCCCTCTGCCCCCACCCCCCACCCCAAGGGTTGGAATTAAGGATGTTGCTCTGTTAGACCTGGCTTAGGACCGTGACTTTTATTCCAGCAACTGTAGAAGCCGACTGTAGTTTAATAGCTGTGCATAAAGAGCTACTTAATAAAGTGCTTATTCTCAAAGCAAAAAAAAAAAAAAAAAAAAAAAAAAAAAAAAAGCTTACATTTGAATCCAGTTGTCTTTGTGCAATGGAATTCGTGTCTCAGTGATGATCAAGCTATGGATCGAGTCATGCTTTGATGAGGAGGCTCAGACCTCTCCTTGAATCATTAGCTGTACTTAAAGGGACTTCAGCATGACTGGCAGGAAGGTAGCAACCACATTAAAATGTGACTTTGTTTTTCTAGTTCTCTGGCCAACAACCACATTAAAGCACTTCCACGGGATGTGTTCAGCGATCTGGATTCCCTGATTGAGCTGTGAGTAATGCAGTTTAAATTTGTGTGTGCTGCCACAGGCCCCAGTCAATTATGTCTTTCAAATCCCTTTGCTCTCGACTGCTGACCACAAGGTAGTACACACTGGGAAACAGCGTGTGTGTTGTCTTGTGTTGATTTCAGCCATTAGATACTGTACCCTGC
Source organism: Apodemus agrarius (assembly GCA_964023405.1). Taxonomy (NCBI): domain Eukaryota; kingdom Metazoa; phylum Chordata; class Mammalia; order Rodentia; family Muridae; genus Apodemus; species Apodemus agrarius. The sequence continues at coordinate 55,173,954 of OZ030016.1, forward strand.
GTCCAACAGTAAATTAGGCGTGCTGGCTGGCTGGTCCCTGCTTTGCCTTCTCAAATTTCACTGGAAGCATCGTGACCACAGCACGTCTTACTGGAGGCAGGCTAACAAGACCTTGAATGTTCCAGTTGTATTTGTGAATACTGCCTTCCTATCATGTCCTGTTTTCATTTATGGGAATCTATACTGGAATTTTTTTTCCCCTTTCATCCCTTCCCACTTCCAGCATTGCTCTGAGACAATTTTTAGAGGGCTGAAGTCTCATTTCTGAGAACCTTCTGTGTGCCATTCAACTAAAATCACCACGTCAGGGAATATTCAATAGAGACAATAATATCCATGAAATACAACTATTTTTTTTTAAATTTACATTTAGATTGTTTTAGATCAGGCTATGAATAACTCCAGTGTTGCCTATTACTACTGTCTTAGTCAGGGTTTCTATTCCTGCACAAACATCATGACCAAGAAGCAAGTTGGGGAGGAAGGGTTTATTCAGCTTACACTTCCACACAGCTGTTGATCACCAGAAAGAGTCAGGACTGGGACTCTCAAAGGTAGGACCTTGGAGGCAGGAGCTGATGCCGAGGCCATGGAGGGATGCTTCTTACTGGCTTGCTTTCCCTAGTTTGCTCAGCTTGCTTTCTTATAGAACCCAGGGATAGTGCCCAGGGATGGCACCACCCACAAGGGGCCCTCCCTGCATTGATGACTAATTGAGAAAATGGAGGCATTTCCTCTAGGGAGTATCCTTTCTCTGTGGTAACTCCAGCTTGTGTCAAGTTGACACGCAAAACCAGCCAATACAACTACCAATACCCATGAGATATATCTGCTTCCCTGTGCATGTGTATGTGTGTTTTGTATTTCAGAGACTTAAGGGGTAATAAATTTGAGTGTGACTGCAAAGCCAAATGGCTGTATCTGTGGCTGAAGATGACGAATTCCACCGTGTCTGATGTGCTGTGCATCGGTCCACCGGAATACCAGGAGAAGAAACTCAACGACGTGACCAGCTTTGACTATGAGTGCACCACCACAGGTAGGCTGGGCCTCCGTCCTGGGTGGGGGTGTGGTGGGGTGGGGCCTGCAGAACAACCCTTTGTTTTCTATGTAGACCGTCAAGTGCACAGGAAAGAAAGCGAATGTAGATATTTCCTGTCAAAATCATTTTAGAGAAAGTGTACGGATTTTAAAAGAAATGAGCCAGGGCTGACCAGGTGGTTCATTGAGTAATGGTGCTTGCCACCAAGTCTGGTGACCTGAGTCTAATGCCTGAGACCTGTGTGGTTGAAGGAGAGAACTGACTCTCAACCAACTGTCTTCTGAGGTACACACGAGTGTGTTCGTGCACACACATATACTCACGCAAAATAAATCGTGTAAAATGTTCTCAACAGTTGGGTAGGATTTTGTTAGCTGTACTGGCTCTAATTTTATTTTATTTTATTTTATTTTATTTTAATTTTTTTCTTTATCTTTTTTCCCCCTCTTGAGACAGGGTATTGCTATGTAGCTCAGGCTAGCCTGATTCTTGTTATGCTGAGCAAGAGCTGGTTTTGAAGTTGAGGCGATTTCGTTTCCACCTCCCAAGGGCAAGGCATCGCAAGTGTTTTTTTTTTTTCACCAAGCCTGTTTTGATTTTGATTCTTTGCTAAATTCCAATTCTCCAGTGTTGTTTTCTCCCCTCTGATTGTATGTTTGTGTGTCCGAGTGCGTGTACATGTTCTTGTGTGTGCACGCGTGGGTAGGTGGATGCCAGAGATCAAACTTGGGTGTCATCCCTCAGGATTGCTTCCTGAGGCCGTAGTCTCTCTGGGTCTGGAGCCTGTTGACGCGCCTGGACTGGAGAGCCGGTGAGACCCAGGGCTCTGCCTGCCTCCTCCGCTCCAGCACGGAGCTTTGGTGTGAAGTTTACCACATCCGGCTTTTTTAAAATGTGCGTCCTGGGGAAAACTATTTGTCTTCACATGTAGAAAATGCTTTTCTGACTAAGCTAGCTCCCCCAGACTGCCTCTCTGTCTGTGTTTCTTTAAAGATTAAAACGCAGACTTTGAGAATGTGCCATGAGACCCTCTTCAAACAAGCCTGGCCTGCCTTTCGTTGAAAGCCAGTGCAGGAGGGGTCTGAATATTTTTACTGCCACAAGTTTTTTTTTTTTTTATTTTTCTCTAGTAAGATGATACTTACAGTAAGTTTAATATCATATTTTTATATCTACAAATTATTTGCCATTTCGAGTAGGGTGAGATAAATGTGATAGCCAGCGGCGAGGCGGAATTTATACTTGACAAGTGCTTGCTGGGAAAAAACCGGTCACGTCGAGGGGAAACTTTGGCTTTGTTTTCTCAGAGCCTACCTCAGGGTTTCCATTTCCACATTTTTGAGGCTATAGAATAAAATTAAAACGCTGACTCCCTCCAAGTCCCTGCAGGTAGTGTGGCTGGAGGGGCGCCTCCATTTGAAAGATCCAAGCAGGTTTCCGCTGCTTCTGAAGCCAGATTTTTCAAGGAGGGTGGATCAATCCACAGTGTGCAGCCGGCTTTCTAGATGTTTGTGGAAATAAACGGTGAGGTTAGGAGTTGCTATCTACAAAGCCTGAGGGCATGTCAAGAGAACTCAGGAAAAAAAAAAAAAAAACACCAACCCCGTTTAAAGAAACACAAAAATCATAAAGATCCGCAGGAACGAAGTATTGTATTTAGGCCAAAATATACTACTGCCTTCCAAACAGATGAGCTGAAAGCCACCAAGTAGGAATGAATTCCAGGTGTTTGAACTTGTGTGCATGTGCCCAGGTCTGTTTGCAGCTAGAGAAACTCTAGTTCTGCTCTCTTATGGGAAACTGGAAATTTCAAGGAAGAAGAGCCAGGCTATTCAGCTGTGTAATTGGCAGGTACCCTTTACTCGGCCAGGCCACTAAGAGGTTATTTATCGTGCTATCAGGCCAATAAATCAGAGGTCATGGTCAATGACATTTGTGCAGAAAGGTGTCACTCCAGACCATTTGACATGGAGTGCTAGGAAGGCACCTGAGGCTCCTCCTCTAGGCCTTGCCTCCAATTCCTTTCTGGAGAGTTCTCTGCTCCGATGTTTTTCTGTGTGGTGGGTGCATGGGTGAAATGACACAAGATGTCCTGTCCCCAGATACTGTCCCTGCCACACACCTTCAATAAATTATGAGGTATGACTCTCTTGCTCACATCCAGCCCTGGCTTCTGGTGCTTTACCAAAGACTTTGGAGGGTGGATATGAAGATGCCTGGGGGTGGGGTGGGGGGGGTGGAGAGTAGATTCCTGGAAAGAGAAAGACAGAGAGACAGAGAGAGACAGAGACAGAGACAGACAGACAGAGAGACAGGGAAAGACAGAGAGAGAAGAGACAGAGACAGACACACACAGAGACAGAGACAGAGAGACATACACAGACACACACAGAGAGAGACAGAGACAGACAGAAACACACAGACACAGACACACACAGACACACAGACACACACAGACACACACAGACACACACAGACACACACACACACACACACACACACACACACAGAACGAGCGCGCAGGGTCACCTTATGGCTTCTTTACTGTGGGGTCTTTCTCTTAGCTCAGATCTCTGTTTGGCCCGAGAGGACGGCATTGTTACCACGCTGTCCCTGCGTGGAGGAGAGTAATGAGCAGGCAGCCATCACCCCGCCGCCTCAGCAGTTCAGATTAATCACAATTCTTCCGCACCCTCCCCTTCGAGTCTATTTTTAACCAGGCAGAGATTCCTGTTGCCCGTCGATGATCCCGTGTTAGGTCGATAATTCGCTAAACTCCTTGGAGGGAGGGAGTTGCGCATCCTAATTGTCCCGTTCCCGTCCTGGATTCGGGGCTGATGAAAATGCAAAGGGAAATAATGCATTAATGTGCGCGCGCTCTCCCGTGGGCCCGGTGTCATGTATAATTTATTTTCTACAAGTTCTATAAATAGCTATGTAAAAATCCATGGGTTCCAGTGGGAGGAAGGCTGAGATTGTAAGAGACCCAGTGACATCATGAACTTGATCTGGTGTGAATGGAAAGGGTGGGGCTCACGGAGGCACGTGCCATTAATATCTCAACGCTAGTCAGTCGATGCCACCTCGGTTTGCCTGTCCTCTGAGGTCTTTCCACAGTGGCCGTGCCTTTGGCTTTTGTAAAAAGTTCAAGTTCAGATACGGGGGAGGACAGGGTGTTTAAATTTGTCTGGTGCCTCTCTCCAGAATGTGTAGATGCCTGCATCGCAGTCACTGTCCCTTTGGCGGTGGGCATGGGCCTAGGGCTTCTATGAAGGATTAGTCATTTCCGTGATGAACAGCGTGTGTGTGTGTGTGTGTGTGTGTGTGTGTGTGTCGTGCAGGACAGTCCGTGTATAGGATGTATTATGAAGTGATAAATTCAATTTGGGAAAATAAATGAACAGGGCCAGGGAAGCTTGATTTGTACATGTTCTGTGTTCTGGTAGAACTTTTTTTTTTTTTTAAATTTACTTCCAGATCGCTGTCCTCTCCCAGGCCCTCCTCTCCCAGTTCCTCCTCCCATCCCTCCTCCCTTCCTCCTCAGGGAAGGTGGAGGCTCTGCTGGGTATCCCCTAACCTGGATAGCAGGGTGAGGTTCTTCCTCTCCCGCTCTCCCACTGAGACCAGCCAAGGCGGCCCAGTTAGGGGACGGTAGTCCACACACAGGCAACAGCCTTAGGGATGGGCCTCCCTCCAGTTCTTGGCGGACCCGCATTAAGACCAAGCTGCACATCTGTTACATATGTGTGGGAGGCCTCGGTCCAGCCCGCGTGTGCTCTTTGGTTGGTGGCCCCGTCTCTGAGAGCTCCCAAGAGCCCAGGTTGGTTGACTCTGTTAATCTTCCTGCGGAGTTCCTAATTCCTTTGGAGCCCTCAATCCTTCCCCCCAACTCTTCCATGAGAGTCCCAGAGCTCCGCCCAGTGTCTGGCTTTGTAACAGAGTATCACTAACAGTGTCAGAGATTGGCGCTTGCCTGTGGGATGGGTCTCAGGTAGGACCAATTATGGGTTGGCCATTTCCTCAGTCTCTGCTTCATGCTGGTTCCGTATTTCTTGTAGACAAGATAAATGTGTGTGTGTGTGTGGGGGGGAGGAGTAAAACATTTTTTTAAACAAAAAATTTCTTTTTATTTTTTTTAAGTGTGCATATACCTATGGATTTGTGCATACATTTGTGCCTGTGGAGACCACAAGAAGGTGTGGTATCCCTTGGGGCTGGAATTACAGGCAGTTGTAAGACAGCTGACATGGGTGCTGGAATCGGACTAGGGTCCTCTGCAAGAGCAGGAAGCCCTCTTCAGCACTGAACCGTCTCCTCTCTGCAGCCCCTATTCTGGTGGATCCTCTGTATTTCAGGGTTCCTCGGTGAAGGTGGGAAGCTTTCGATCTCCTTAAAGTGCACACATTCTGTGGCAGAGGCTTGCATCTCAGGGACCTGAGAACACAGTTGGGAGAGAAACAGGAGCCAGCAGGTAGATGGCAGGGGGTGTTTAGAACCTGTGACCTTCATGATGAAAGAAAAGCAACTCACTAGACAGGAGCTCATCGCTGCCTCTGCTGAAGTGGGAAGAGCTGTTCTTCTGTGTTGCAGAGGCCTGGAGCAGGAGCCTGCAGGAGGCGGGGCCTGCAGGAGGTGGGGCCTGTAGGAGGCGGGGCCTGCAGGAGCTTCCTCTTTTCTTCCTGTTCACCTGCCTTGAGCAGAAGCAGTCTTGAGCACTTGCTAGTTTCCTTCTGCACTGGCGTGGCAGTTATGTCTTGGTGGGGGTTGGGGAGTCAGGAGCAGGCTAGAAACTATAGGGTATCTTCCCTAAGTCTTCCACAGGTCGCTTGCTACTGTCATCTTGCAGAAGCAAAATCCTCTACGTTTGGCATGGGTTTGGTGTTATGCCTGACACCATTTTTGGGAATGCAGGCTCCTCCCATCAGACCCTGGTCACACGGAAGCATCACCTTCCTGTCCTCCAAGGCTGGCCTCTCCTGGACTCTGCTCTCTGTTGCAATTTGGGACGGAAACACCCTGTTCTCTAGAAACGTCTACCCCTCTCCCACCCCTCAGTCACCTTCTACCTCTCGTCCTCCTCTTAGTTTCCAATGACAAACTCCTCTCCTGTCTCCTCTTCTCACAGGACCTCCTGCTTCCTATATTCAGCCTCCTTGTCTGTCTTCCAAAGGCTCTACAGCAGACCCTGGTTGAGGCTATGCCCACCCATTGAGTAAGACAGTGTAGTAAGCACTTTTTGGGTACTCCAAATGAAGAAGGGGTACCTCTTACAGGGAAGGTGGATAGAATGGCCTTTTGTGCTGGGCTAAGTGGTACTCATATGCATGCAGATGTGTTACAGATGCCTGCACTCCCCTCACCGGTGCGTAGGAGGCAGAGAGAGAGTGTTTCGTTTCACCAAGGTTACTCAGAACAGGAAGAATCGACTCAGCAACAATGTTATTAAGCTAGACACCTCCCACCTCACAAAGGCGGTCAGGATGCTGACAGGTGGGACAGCCTCTGCCTGCATCTGTTTATACTGAGTGCGCTGCCGCACCCTGAGGTGGGCGTCTTCACCCAGCGAGATCTGATCTGTACCCACCATGGCGCCGAGAGGAGGGGGAGCCTCCTTCCTTCATCTTCTGACAGATGAACTGAGTTATGGGTCTGGGTCTTTAGGGCAGGAAGTAGCTTCAGGCCGCTTGCCTCCAGGCACAGTGCTTACCCCAATGAGTCCCTCACTCAGTCCTTGTCCCCGGAGCCCTGACTTTCCCAACACCTGCCTTCTCACCCCTCCTTCACACTTACCATCTCAACCCTTGCTCAGCCGCGTCACTTTTCCTGCCTCTTTGATTGAGCGGGCTCCCGCAATGCATGACCCCTGTGACATCTTTGATAAGACAGTGTCTCCAAGTGGGACTCTGACACTGTCGTTTGGAGTAGTGTGATTACGACTCAGACATCAGTGTTCAGAAATGAGCCCAGCGAGGGTTGCGGGGGCTGGTCAGAGATGGCTTTGTTGGTGTCCTGAACTTTTAATTAAGATGGTTAAGGTTTAGGTGAGAAAGCGCTGGGCAAAACCCTCGATCTCCTCCTGGGTGTCTAACCAAGGGGCTACACGTGTTGGAACCCTTCTGGCCAGAAGAACTGCTTAGTCCGTGTTTTATAACTGTCTGTTGTAAGGTTTTATTTGTTTGTTGATTTGTATATTTTTTAATTTGTTTATTGATTGATTGATTGATTGATTGATTGAGACAGGATCTCACTGTGTAGCCCTAGCTGGCCTGGAGCCTGGCCTTGGACTCACAGAAATCACCTACCTGCCTGTGCCTCCGAGGACTGGGATTAGAGGCATGCTTCACACATCCTGCTGTGCGTGCGTGCGTGCGTGCGTGCGTGCGTGCGTGTGTGTGTGTGTGTGTGTGTGTGTGTGTGTTTAAAAAACTACTTCTTTTCTAGATTTCTATTTCCCCCACATACGGGTGATGCTAGCACTGTGGGCATGCCCTCACCCCTGTCCCTTGGCAGTTCTATGCCATACCCAAACTTTCACAGAGAGTCCGTTGTCACGGCTCTATGTGGGTGAGGAACACTCACTCCCCATGCCACGGTGCTGTGCATTTTCCTGCACAGTTCTGTGCCTGCTCACTGCTATGTCATGATGCCCAGACCCTAGGCACGGGACATCAAGACTGGTTGGTGTCCAGGGAGCTCGTTTAGGGTTCCCTCTGCTTCCCCAGGGGCCGTTCACAAACCTCTAAGACCCCTGCAGAGTGGTGTTTTTTTTTTCCCCTGTTTGGAGTGTAGTACTCACTATGGCCTGCAGGGGTGCTGTTTCCCAGTAGGGGGTTTGTGGAACTGGGTGTAAATCACTGGCGACCACTGTGTCCTTGTGTTGGGTGAGTTTGAGAAGAATATCGTCAAGCCATATTCAGACAGCTTCTTTCCTGCAGGGGCTGCTCTGAGAGAGCTAGAGGCTTAGCATTCTCCAAACTTACTAGAACCCAGCATCCCCTATCACAGAATAATTTGCGCGCCAGCTTCATGAATTTCCCGCCCTCTTCTTTCTGCCCTGGCTTTTCTGAAAACCAGGTCTCCCACATTTGCTTAGACAGTTGAGACCTTGTTGGTAACTCGGGAGAGTGTCTCCAGGAAGCAGTATCAAAAACTGCTTTACCTGACAGTCCCAGGTAAGAGTCTACAGAGCAAAACGTTCCACAGGGTAGTGTGGAGTTGTCCGTTCCTCCTCAGGTCCCCGTGATGTCGCAGAGCAGAGAGAATGGCGGTTGGGATTCTCGCTGGGATTTTATGGACTAATATTTGTTTTTCAACCCCCACTCTCAGATTTTGTCGTTCATCAGACCCTGCCGTACCAGTCGGTGTCGGTAGACACGTTCAACTCCAAGAACGATGTGTACGTGGCCATCGCGCAGCCCAGCATGGAGAACTGCATGGTGCTGGAGTGGGACCACATAGAGATGAACTTCCGGAGCTATGACAACATCACAGGTGAGTTATGACAACATCACAGGTGTGCGATGACATCACAGGTGTGCTATGACAACATCACAGGTGTGTGATGACGACATCACAGGTGTGCGATGACGACATCACAGGTGTGTGATGACGACATCACAGGTGTGTGATGACAACATCACAGGTGAGCTATGACAACATCACAGGTGAGCTATGACAACATCACAGGTGTGTTATGACATCACAGGTGTGTTATGACAACATCACAGGTATGTGATGACAACATCACAGGTGAGCTATGACAACATCACAGGTGAGCTATGACAACATCACAGGTGTGTTATGACATCACAGGTGTGTTATGACAACATCACAGGTGTGTGGCGAAAAGGAGCATCCCCAGCCGTAACAAAGGGAAGGCTCGACGCCCTAGCCGGAGGGGAGGCAGGGACCGGTCCCAGGCCACGCTCATGCTCCCACTAGTTTTCTCCATATGGCCAGAGATTGGCGATTATAGAATTTCAGGTGGTGATTTCTCGCTGGTAGTGATCCCTTTGGGAATGAGGAGGTGGCAACTCCACGAGAAAGATGAAAAGCTTCTTTCTTCAGTGGTAAGAAGTCACGTGGAAATTCCAGGGCTAGTTAAGCTAATTATTAACTAATGTACTAACACACACACACACATATGCACACAATATATACACATATACATATACATATACATATACACACATATATACATACACACACATACATACATAGATACACATGCACATACATATACATACACACATATACACACATACACATATATACATACATGCATATTTGTACACACATACACACACGTACATACACATGCATATACATATACACATACACATATACACATACATATACACACATACATACACATATGCATGCATATACACATACACACATACATATACATACATACATACACATACACACATATACATATACACATATACATGCATACATATATACACACATGCATACATCGACACATACACACATATACACACATACATATATATACACACACATACATACATTGACATACACACACATACACACACATACACACATACACATACATATGCACACATGCATATTTGTATACACACATACACACATACATACACATGCATATACATATACCTACATATATATACACACATACATATACATACACACATACATACACATATACACACATACAAATACATATATACGCATATACACACATATACATATATACATATACATACACACATACATATATATACACACATACATATACATACACACATACATACACATATACACACATACAAATACATATATACGCATATACACACATATATACATACCACCCCTCCTCCCATTGTTTGCTCTCGTGCACCCTTGCTGGGTCTTGATGATGACTGCTCACACTTGTAAAAAGTTCAGACCTTTGGCTTCTTTCGATTCTGATATGAATTCTGAGTGTTTTAGTGATGCTAACAACAATCTGTTTGATCTTTAAGTAAAAAGATACAATTAGGATCAAAACAATCTTTCAGTCTTCTCAGTTTGTCAGTAAGACTGATACTGGCGCTCAGAAACAGCACTCAGAAAGGCTGACCATGCTCCTTCAAGATACTTCCTGCCTAGGCTCCAGGAGGCATTGAATTAATTATCTCTCTGGAGTAGATCATGGTACAAATTCTGGGTTGGGAAGATCCTAGGAGTTTCTCAGGCACGAGCGACTATACAGCAAATGCAAGCACATAGGTAGGCAGGAACAGTAGCAGTTCACCCTGGGGACAGGCTGCTAATGAGTCTAATCATGAGCCCTGATGCCCCGGAGATGCCATCTCAGACGAGCGAGTTGCTGCTGCCAGAGCCACCTGGCCTTCTGGTGTGGAGCGCACTGTCCTTGGAGAAGAGTCTAGACACGCTCAGACCCAGTGCAGATCTGCGCGAAGGACCTTGATCCTGGACCGTGGCAGGGCAAAGAGGATGTATGAAGACCCTGATATCCTGGAGGGGTTTGCTTCATGGTTTCAGGCTTAGAGCGTGATGGGGGTCATGTGGGCTGGCTCCTGCATTGTGACAGCGGCGCAGTCAGCACAGCTTTACAAGTGACCTACTCTGTTCATTCAGGGACAGAACCAATCCCTAGTGTGTCCCGGTCGGTCCCAGCCTGATGAGGACAGAAAGGAGGAGCATTGCTGTTCTCCTGCACTGCAGCTGGCAATATAGGGGAGACGGGGGTCCCCCTTTAGGGTTCTTAGTCTCATTAAGAAAAGATTTTAAGAATGAGCTCAAATGTAAGCACAAGGGGGGATTTTATTAGTATTAAAAGGAAAAGTACAGAGCACACAAGCTCTGAGTCTCAGCAGCTGCCTGGAGGGGTGATGAAGGAGAGGAGAAAAGGCCGTGCCATTTAAGCTGGCGCAGTCAGGTGAGCCAGGGGCCCCGGGGTGGCGAGGAAGGCTTTAGAGAAAGGGTCAGGAAGAATGCAAAGGCTCAAGAGGTGAGGAAAGCAGACTCAGAAAAGAGAGAAGAAATGGAAAAGTTAGACCCTTATCTGACCAATTCAGAAAATCAGACTTATAAACCTCCTTGGCTGCGGTCTGGGTCTGGAAGCTCTCTGCACTAGAAGTGAGGATTCTGGGAAGGGGAAATCTCATTAAAGGACTAATTAGTCCACCTAACTCATTAGCATGGCTTAAGGTGAGCCTTCCTCTCTAGAGGTGGTCCTTAGCCAAGGTGCTTGACCCAGCCCAGCTGGTAAAGTAGATTTCTCTCCCGCCCAGAGAGTCTATTCTCTTGGCTAAGATTTTTTTTTTAAACTCTTGCACTGGTGGCAACAGTAAATCATTCGTTCCGTTCTTCATGCATTCGTTTATTGGGTGTTTTGCTGAGCTAGTTGCATTCTAACTGGTGGGCACATGGTTCATTAATGCTCATAGGTTTCTTTCTTCTGCTCAGTGGGAATTGTATGGCTTCTGTTTCATCGATGAAATGGGATTGGTGTAGTGTTGGCCTTGGCAGTCTGGAAGGAATGTGATGGGGATCGTGTGTAGTGGGCGGACCCCGAGGCCAATGGTAGACTTATCCACCAAGGGATGAAATAGAACCAGCTCACCTTTGACTTCAACTAAGACTTCTGAGACTTTTATAGGCACAATAATGAAAAACTAGAATGAACTGCTTTGTCCTGCAGTATAGGATGAGTTAAATAGGTTTTGGTGCATTCGTGCAATATAATATTTCGTAGTGCTGTCAGGTGGTTTTTTTTTTTTTTTTTCTGTTTTAATGTTATTACACTTTATTTTTATGGATGTTTTGCCTCCCTCTATGTATGCGCCCCATTTGCATTCCTGGTGACCACAGAGCCCAGAAGATGGCACGGATCCCTGGAACTGGAATTACAGATGGCTGCAATGTGGGTGCTTGCAACCAGACCTGGGGTCCTGGGGGGGGGGAGACATCAGATGCTCTCAAACTCTAAGCCAACTCTCCAGCACCAATATATAGTAATTTAAAAAAAAAAAAAAACAGTTGTAGAAGATAGTTAGCAGCATACAGGTTCAGTGAAAAAGTAGGTTCTAAGGGTGGGAGACAGTTCGGTTGGGGAAGCGTTGCTGGCAAGGGTGAGTTTGGTCCTCACCAAATTAAAAAAAAAATAGACTGATGTGGTATCTTGTGCTAATAATGTCATCTCTGAGGAGGCAGAGGCAGGTGGAGGCTTGGGGCTTGCAATGAGAAACAGTAACCAGGCACACACAGATACTCACGTACACACATGTAAAAGTAGGTTTTTAAAAGCATGTCTATAGTACAAGCCCCAATGTTTTTAAAGAGGTATATCTAACATAGTGATATATACATATTGATAATAGATTAAAGATTAAGGAATTATATCAAAATACTAATATTTGCCAATTAATGTTGGTTTCAGCATAGATTTTTAATTTCGGGCATGTCTTTAGTGACGGGAGTATGGGTGATCTAGATTTAAAACCCAGGCCCAATCGTATACTACTGGCTCTGTGACTTTATATGGAATACTTAACCCTTCTGTGTCGCATTGTCAAGACGAACGTGCTCGTAAGACTTGTGCTGACTCCCACGGGGATTGGGAAGAGGCAAAGGTGCTTAGGACAGAGCCTGGTAACAGGCACTCACTTTCTAAGTTTTACCTGTGGTTATTTCAAATTTTGCTTTGGTGAGCATCACTTTTGCCCTCAACAAAAAAACAAAACAAAACAAAACACACACACACACACACACACACACACACACAACAGTGCTAGAGTTTGTTTCAAACAAAGGCAAGAGATCGGGTTGCAGGCAGTTCGGAACAATAAAAGGGAAAAATAAATACCTTTTTGAAAGCCACTGATTAGCCCCAAAGCTAATCTTCAGGACAGAAATTGGGTCATTATCCTTATAATTTACAGACCAAATTCACTTTGGTCAAATTACCAGGAAAATTAGAAGGAAGACAAAACTTATGATGATCTTGAAGGAGGGACAGTCATCTTCGGCAGGTGGCCTTCTTCAGTGGGGGATGGGAGTCCAGTGTAGAGAGAATGCCGGTGGCAACTGGGAACAGAGCCAGAGTGGGTCCCTCAGGAGGCTGAGCTGGGTCTCAGACGCCCGTAAATTCCACAGGCCTTTCTGCACTGTGGGAAAGCATTAAGAGATGGGAGGCTCGAGATTGTGGGACAGTTACCTCACTTACCGCGTGACATCATGTCCCTCCTGGGCGCCAGCACTATGCACTAGCTTGCACGCACTTTGATTTCTTCAGAGGTCCTGAGGACCCCACCATGGAGACATGCTGTGCAAAACACCATCCTGACCACTTTCTGTGTACTATGCTGTGGTGTTAGGTACTCCGGTGTTGTGGGCGACAGTCTTCATGTCTCTTTCACAGTGCAGCTACTAAACAGTAGCTCCTCCCCTGTCCACTCTGTGTGCCTCCACCTGCAGGGGGACCGACGGCTTTGTCCTTTCATGGCTGGCTTTATTCACTGAGCAGAGCCAATCTGTGTTGTACCAGGCATCCTTCCTTTTGCAGGCTGGGTACTATTCGTGGTGTTCATGGACCACAGTTGGTTCATCCCTTCATCTGTCTGTGGAAGCGTGGGTCTAGCATCCACCTTTCAGCTGCTGTGTGTAATGATGCTTTCAAAAAGACTGCCTTGGTATATTTAGTGCTGCTATCGCAGGAAGGCGTGTAAGCCACAGACATTTCTTTCTCGATACCAGCAGATTACCATGTCTGGTACAAGATCACCCTTCATGGCTCTGTGTGTGTGTGTGTGTGTGTGTGTGTGTGTGTATACATGTATGTGGTATTTGAGTGCTTATGTGTGTGAGTGCAGGCACCTGTGTGGCATATTGCACGTGTGGGGGTCAGAAGACAACTTTGGATGTCCGTCCTCGCCTTTCATGTTGTTTGAGACAGATTTCTTTTTTGTCGTTTGTCTATACCAGGCTGGCTAGCTGGAGAGCTTCCCCTGTCTTCATCTCCCATCTTGCTCTAGGAAGGAGCACAAGACTCTAGCAGCCAGGGATTTGATCTCAGGTCCTTGTGCTAATGCCCAGAGCCATTTCCCTAGTCTCTTAGTCCAATCACACCCACTACCTACTGTCCTGTCCGAAGTCTCTTCGTGGTGAAAGAACAGAAGGGGGTCCCTAGGGTTTCTGTTGTCAGAGTCGTTCTAATCATGAGTGACCCCGTTACCTCTCTGAGCCCCTACTTCCCAGCACAATTCCCTCAAGATTGTCATAGATGGAGAAATCCCTGAACTCCCCCTAACCCCAGCCAAGGCAGAAGTCTTGGTCTCCTGAGGAAGAACTCACAGAGGGCCACAGCTAGACCGAGCGCTCTGTTTATTTTTAACAGGAGCGTAAGTGAAAGTGAATATGGCCGCCATGGAGGACAGACCCAGCCAAGCAGCAGGGCAGCCAGCCATCTCCACATCTGGACTTCTCACCCTTGACTTACCAAGCTCCAGTTATCCACCCTTGGGGCAGCTTAGAGTGGGCCCTTTTCTAAAATAGTTGAAGTTTTTTTTTTTTTTAATCATTTCTATCCACAATTCAGTCTGTTATTGTTAAATATCTTTGCTGCAAGAATGCATCAAGATGCCAAAAAGGCTGTAACTACCAATACAGTTGACAAGGTCACTGGGGGATAGGGCAATGGTTCATGCTCCCTGTCTTAGCTTGGGTTTCCAGGGCTGTGGTGAGACACTGTGACGAAAGCAGCTTGGAAGAGGAAAGGGTTTATTCAGCGTATGTTTCATCATCACGGTTTATCATCAAAGGAGGTCAGGAGAGGACCTCCAGCCCGGCAAGAACCTGGGGGCGGGAGCTGATGCAGTAGGCAAGAAGGGGTGCTGCTGACTGGCTTATGGGCTTGCTCCCCATGGCTTTGTGAGCCTGCTTTCTTAGAGAACCATCAGTCCAGGGATGGCACCCCCACAGTGAACTGGGCCCTCCCCCATCAATCATTAATTAAGAAAATACCCCTCAGCCTTGCCTACAACCTGATCTTACAGAGGCGTTTTCTTAATTGAAGTTCCCTCCTCTCTGGTGGCTCTAGCTTGTATCAAGTTGACATAAAAACTGGCCAGTACATTCCCCAAGGAGGAATCTGTGGGATCTGGCCAAGATTGGCTTGGCTGGTTTTCCTAGAGGCTTGCCTCCCCTCTCCCGTGGTCTGTTTGGCTGTCTCAGACTCCAGCTGCAAGCTCTCTTCTGTATCTTCCCCAGGGTTCCCAGTGACTGTCCTGGTTGGCTTTTGTCAACTTGACACGAATCTAAACATATCTGGGAAGAGGAAACGATATCCACAAGACCGTCTTGAAGGCATGCATGTCTAGACATCTGTACAGCATTTTCTTGATTGATGATTGAGATAGGGGCGTCCAACTCACTGTGGGCGGTACCACTCCTGTGGAGGTAGGCCCGGATGGTATAAAAAAAAGCAGGTTGAGCATGTCGTAAGGATCAGGCCAGTAAGCTGTCTTCCTCCATAGTTTCTGCTCCAATTCCTCCCTTCCGGTTCCTGCCCTGACTTCCCTCAGTGGTGGACTGTAAGGTGGACCCGGAAGATCAAATAAAGCCTTTCCTCCATAAGTTGCTTTTGGTCACGGTCATGGTGTCTTTATCACAGCAGTAGAAACCACACCTAAGATGCCAACCTCACTGTTTCAACCCGAACATTTGTTTTAAACCTAACCAAGGTCAGGTTTCTAGAGCCCTGGCTTTCCTTTGGTCCGTTTGGCTGTTTCAGACCCCAACAGCAAGCCGCCGCCTTCTTCTTTCCCAATGGTCCCTTTGGAAGAGACCAAACATGAACATCTGGTCTCTCAATTTAGTATCCAGGTATCTCTTCCAGGCCTTGCTTTAAGCTCTTTTGGGTTTGTATCAAGAACTAGAATTGTCCTTTGTCAAATCTAGATTTAAGTTGCAAGCAAGCGCACGCTGTCTTCCACCGTACTACAGGTACTACAGTGCCTTTGGGCCAGCAGCACCGACCCACGGTCCAGAGGGAGATTCTCCACTCACTGCGGCCACACTAACGTCTTCTCTTTCTTTTGGCCACAGGCCAGTCCATCGTGGGCTGCAAGGCCATCCTCATCGACGACCAGGTCTTTGTGGTGGTGGCCCAACTCTTCGGTGGCTCTCACATTTACAAGTACGACGAGAGCTGGACCAAGTTTGTCAAATTCCAAGACATAGAGGTGTCTCGGATCTCCAAGCCCAATGACATCGAGCTGTTTGAGATCGACGACGAGACGTTCTTCATCATCGCTGACAGCTCGAAAGCGGGGCTGTCCACTGTCTACAAGTGGAACAGCAAAGGGTTTTACTCCTACCAGTCGCTCCACGAGTGGTTCAGGGACACGGACGCCGAGTTTGTTGACATCGACGGGAAGTCGCACCTCATCCTCTCTAGCCGTTCCCAGGTCCCCATCATCTTGCAGTGGAATAAGAGTTCCAAGAAGTTTGTCCCCCACGGCGACATCCCCAACATGGAGGATGTGCTGGCTGTGAAGAGCTTCCGAATGCAGAACGCCCTCTACCTCTCCCTCACCCGCTTCATCGGGGACTCGCGGGTCATGCGGTGGAACAGTAAGCAGTTTGTGGAGGTCCAGGCTCTTCCGTCCCGGGGGGCCATGACCCTGCAGCCCTTCTCGTTCAAAGATAACCACTACCTGGCCCTAGGGAGTGACTACACGTTCTCACAGATATACCAGTGGGATAAAGAGAAACAGCAGTTTAAAAAGTTTAAAGAAATCTATGTGCAGGCTCCCCGGTCCTTCACAGCCGTCTCCACCGACAGGAGAGATTTCTTTTTTGCGTCCAGTTTCAAAGGGAAGACAAAGATTTTTGAACATATCATTGTTGATTTAAGTTTGTGAAGGGGCGATCGGAGGGATTTCAAAGATGTGTAGTGTTAGCTCTCACCAGAGAGACAGGACCAAGAGGAAATAATAATAACTAATAATAATAAAAAAAAATCATAAAATAAGCCAGGCTCAGAGCTCTGAAATTAAAATTCATAATGCATTGGGGGGAAATAGTTAGACATTTTCAAACTTTTAGGATTCCCACTTTAACCAGGGATTGCATTTTTCTTTTGGCTGATAGCATGACAGGCCTGTGCTGCTGTTGACAAGCGACATCTTGAAGCCTGTAACTTCTGAGAAAGGAGCGTAGCATCTTTACCATCTAGAAGGCAGTGCGCTTCTGCTTTATTTTCAATAAGAAAGAATAAAGATCGATAAGATGGGCCAGCCCTTTTAGTGAAATCAAGAAGGACAAGAAGCCCCCACCTGCCCAACCCCACCAACCTTTCCCGTCCTATCTTAGCAGTCTTTGGGCTAAGAACTGGCAAAGCCAAAGCGAGCTGAAAAGCTTTGCTGATCACTCGTTTGAAAATCTTAGACCGCTCCACAGTGCTATTTTGAGCCATCCTAGTTTCCCGAAAGTCATGGCCAGGCCAGTCTTCCAGAATCTTCCTTGGGCCGGGCGTTGGTGGCGCACGCCTTTAATCCCAGCACTTGGGAGGCAGAGGCAGGCGGATTTCTGAGTTCGAGGCCAGCCTGGTCTTCAGAGTGAGCTCCAGGACAGCCAGGACTACACAGAGAAACCCTGTCTTGAAAAACCAAAAAACAAACAAACAAACAAACAAACAAACAAACAAACAAAAAAAACAGAATCTTCCTTGGAGTAGAACCTTGATTTTTTGCCCTCCTCTGGGTCGAGCTCCCTCAGGAGTACGCTCGCAGCTTAATGGTTGACATCGTTTTCTCTGCCACAGAGGAAATATTCTGGTGACACATGTCTAAGCCAGCGTGGAATGTGGCCAAGATAAAGGGGTTTCCCTGTGTTTGGTTGTGTGTGTGTGTGTGTGTGTGTGTGTGTGTGTGTGTTTTAAAGGTGACCCTCCAGGTGGCTGAAGCAATTGTGAGTTTGATGTTCTCTGTTGCTCACTCAGATCTCTGAACCTATCCGTTCAGTTTGTGGGTAGCTGGCAGACAGGCCAAAGGCTGAACGGTGCTTTTCATCTGTCCCTTAGAGGGATGGAACAGGTGTTTCCAGCTCCTGCGCATCGGGCAGGGGTTTTGAAGTGAGATTTTACGGAGTCAGAGGGCACTTTACTCAGATCTCCGTGTGCTTTGAGACCCAGAGGGGGGAATCCTTTGATTGTTATACGTCTTTGCCCTCTGGACAACTTAATATTTCAAGTAATTGATTGAACAGCAACCTGCCTACCTGCCCGTCTGCCTCCCTTCCTCCTGGAACAGTCCTCTGTTAAGTCGTAGGTATTACAGTGGCTGGCTCGCGCGTGGCCCTGCTGAAGTTTCTGAGCATGCAAAAGTCAAACTCGCAGCTAGGATGCTTTAGACAGGGGCGCACCCTCGCCTCTTCCAGCACACTGGTGGGGGGGGTCCCGTAGAGCTTCAGGCAAGACCAGCTGGAACCAGATGGGCTTAATCTCCTAGGCCAGGTCTGTTTGTGGGACCAGGTGGCTTATTTCAACATAGGCCTCCAGTGGGGACAGCAGGGAGGCTCTTGGGATCTGGTTTTAGAGATGGTTGCACAGTGGATATTCTGTCTAAGCAGGTGCTCTAGGGAAGTGTTATGCAGAGAGTAACCCTGTCCCGCTTCAGTAGGATGTAGTTTTAATGGTCATCCTCACGCTGTAGCTAGGTAGAGGGTGTGCCACAAATGTGAATGTCTGTTGTCTCCTGGCTGTAAGCATCAGGGGATGATCAGTTCACCACACTGCAGAGCTATGCAGTGATGGTGATCGGCACCCCTGGCTGATGCTTCCAGCCTAGGGGATCAAGGACTCGAATGAACTCTGGCTCTAGAGTGTGGTTATTTAGACCGCCGGTGCTAAATGCCAAGCATATAGAAAGTGTGGTCTCGTTGAATTTTCTAAGCCTAAATTATGCTTTCTTAGCCTTCTTTTGCCTTCTTGGTTCATTTGGATTGACCATGAGTTCCCAGCTCTCCGTATTGGAGGCTGAAAGGGTGATGTTTCTGCTATTCCTTCCCCTGAAGAACTGGCGAGCCATGCTCCTCCATGCGTGGGTCCCCAAGACAGGCTGGTAGCACTGATGTCAGGGAGAAATAACTCTTGGGCTTCCCACCGCTTGTAGAGGAACCCACAGGGGCATCTCTCAGGGTACCGCCTCTACAGAGCCGTGTGCCAGCTGCTCTGTGCTCCCTCGCAGAGCGAAGCCGGGGACTCGCCATTGCTGTCACGTAGAGTTCAGAAAGCCAAGATACACGGGGTTTGACTTGGGGGGTGGGGCAGGCTGTCAGACCCAGATGAAGCGTTTGGGGAGCGGAAGAAGACCCCCAGTAGTGGGGGGGGGAGGGGCTGGGGTATGAGAGGACTGGCATTCCGCTCTGCTGCAGTCAGGTTTTCTTTTTAAGACAAGGTTTTACAAGACTGGAGTCTGCAGCCTTCTGAGCTCTGCGCTATGGGAGGAGATATTTGTTCTGGCCAACTTAGCGAAGGAACATGGATGTTCTTGGCATAAGGTGGGAAGCTTTGCTTCATTAATCTTACTGCTCTCTCCCAAGAATCCCTGAAGTTTTAAGCAATTTCTGCAAAATGCTTTCTTCCAGTAAAATAACAAAACCCACCCACACGGCCATAACAAGAGCCCAAAGCGGAGAAATGCATAGGCCTGTCTAGCTGAGGGGGACTGGTCCCTCCTTCTCCCTCCTTCCTGCTTTCCCCCTCCCCTCTCCTCTCCCCCTCCCTCTCTCCCTCTCTTCCTTCCTCCTCATTTCTTCTTTCTTTCTTTCCTTCCCAACACCCATCCACTGACATCTGCTCAGCGTGTCTTTTGTCCATCCCTGCAGCTGGCTTCCTAGGATGATCCCTCCAGCCAGTCGTGTGGCTTTAAGGCCGTAGCCTGAAAGCGAGGGTTAGTCCTCAGGCTCTGTAGGATCCGTAGTAGATTTCTATAAAGACTAAAAATAAACCGTAGGACTGACAAGCACTCTGTTCTCGGGCCGTGGATAAGATCAGCGCGCCACCCAGAAGCTTTCCTGTCTTTCCCGCCGCCTGTGCATCTGGGTTCCGCTCCTGTGTCCCATGTAGCTCTTTGGTTTACAGAGGGCAGGTGTTACTCTAATTTCAGAGAGAAGGAAACAGACACAGGAGCGAAGTAGATTATCCAGTTTTAAGCAGCAAAGCTAGACCCTTGCCGTGGACAGCAGGTGCTGCATTCTCTCTCTCTAATGCTCTGCTGTGCCCAAAGACAGACTCTGTTACCATGACAGTGAAGATGCCAGCAGTTCTTGTAGATGAAGTAAAAGTGCAAGCAGAATGAAGAGCTGGGGGCGTGGGGGAGAGAAAGTCCTGCCTGATACACACACCATTCAATCGCCAATACCATCGTACAATTTTAGCAAGCACCTCAGAGCTATGGGACATGCCTAACCGGGCTTGAGAAAGCCTTCCAGAAGTGGTGGGTGGCTTCAGTTGTCTAGAAACGATTTCTAGCAGGCATGGCTGTCTCTCTTCGCACACAGCCACGGAGGGAATCCTGAGGCTGGACACATCTGGTTCTTGTCACGGTGTCTACCAGATACGATGAGTTCTAGGAGAGAGAAATTAAAAACCCCAACTCAGGAGCCGCCATGATGAATTGCTCTGGGCCAGTGCCGTGGTGGTGGTCTCGTGGAATGAGGCTGCACGTTTTTACGGGGAGGGGGGCGGAATCAATGTGAGATGCAGCAAGCTGGGCTGCTGGGAGAGCTCACGGTGGAGAGTTCTCTGCCTAAGGGAGCTCCAGATGAAGGTCTGCGGGAGGGGCTCTGTGCGAGCCTCCTTAGGAAACCTCCAGTCAGCTCCCTGGCTCTTCTGCAGAAGAATCACTCCTTGGGTGGTTTAACTCCTTGTGCGATTGGAAGGAAGTTATTTCCTTAGGCAACGCCTTGCAGGGGGGTTCGTTCCACGATGTGCTAGATCGGAATCGGCAATCTAGCAGCAGGTGCAAAGAACACGGTGGTTTAGATCTGGGGCACCGTGGGGGAAAGTGGGGAGGAATGCCGGGCAGGCGGGTTAGGGAGTGAACGCGTCGGGGGGAAGGAGGAAGAATCTGGAAAGAGTAATCGTGATTTCTGTGGCCTTAGCAGAGGGTGGAATGACCAGGCCAATCAACAGCACGTCAATCATTGATCAGCATCCGCTGTAATGCTGGTTCAGATATCAGTGACATCACCGGGCCACTGGGCTCTCAGCTGGGCACTCTGCTCCTAACCCTGTCTCATTGCTTGCGCCAGAAGCCACCTCGTTCTAGTGGGGAACGATGCATTCCCTGTCCAACCCCCTGACTATCAGGAATGTACGAGAACTGTGATCAAATAGGCCAATATGCCATTTGGTACTGTTTTTATGTCTTTTAAATGCACAACCTAGGTGAAACAATCCTTTATACGTGTATGGAAGTAAGTTTTACAGTAGGCGGTCAATGCCCGGATGTGTTTTAAAGCTGTTATCTACTTAGCCCTTTTTGGAAAATAGATTGGACACATGATATGCCTCTTAATTCTATATATTCTGTAATCCTGTGAATAAAAAAAGTAGTAAATGCCTAATGAAGCTTTGATCTCTGGTCTGCTTTAAAAAAAAAAAAAAATGGGTGTACACACCGGAGTCACTGAGCCGAAGGGTGCTGCCGAGAACCGAGAACCGAGGCCTTCGGGGAGGGTGGAGATGCCTCTGTGGCTGCCTTGCTCTTTAAACAGAAGATGGGCACCAGGGGGGCCGTTTGGTTTTTCACTTGGAAACTAAGAATTCATTTAAAAGCCATTAATATTCACTGAAGAACTTTTCTACCTGATCCGCGGTCTCAGAAGCCTGCTGGGTGGGTTGGGAGTTTCAGGGGTCTCTCAGGAGCTTGCGATTGTCTGGGACAATTAGAGGAGGAGGGGTATCTAAATCTTGTCGAGCTCCTTGAGGACCTCAGTCCTCTGTGTGTCTAGGATCTAAGTGGCACACGGAAGTCCATAACACGCGGCTGTCACGTGTACCTTAGCCTCAGTCCCATTGGTTGAACTGAACAAAGGAAGGGTCAACACCCTAATTTGCATAATGGAGACAATACCTACTGTGTGCAGAGCACTCTGATGTGCTGTGAGCTTCATAAAGAGCTAAGGTATAGTTCACTTGATCACAGACAGCTGTGTTGCTAGTTGGGCAACAAGGACAAATCATCAGGGCTCCTAAGTAGACAGCTGATGACTTCCCAGGCCTGGCCCAGTACCAGCTTTCTATTGCCGCGGTTGAACCCCATTCCCAGGGGCAGGCACAGCATAGCTGGTGCCTCTGTTCAAGGTCCCCTAGGCCTGTGTGTAAAATCCCCCGGAGGACCAGGCTGTTCACATTGTTGGTAGCATTTACTTTCTCGTGCTTGTGATGTGGGAGTCCCCATCGCCTTGCTGGTGTTTGGCTGGGGGTCTCTGTCAGCACTGAGAGGCCACGCCCAGGTCCCTGCACATCTTCAGCAGTCCTTCAGCCCCATGGCCAAGGGCTTCTTCAGGTCCTCTGCAGCCCAGAAGAGAAAACCCATCACTTTGGCCTGGTTTTATTGCTTTGATGCGGGTCACAGACTCTGTTCTCATCCCTCGAAGGTCTCTATGAGGACACAATTTTTGGAGACTGAGAAGTCAGCCTAATGTGTCTCCTCCCTAGATTGGATGCTCGGCTCATCAGAACAGGTTCCAACCATCAACTGACATTCGCTCACACCCAGGGCAGTGGGAGCTGTACAGATTGAGAGCTGATCCTTAGGGACAAGGTCCCCGAGGGCCACAGGAAATACCTTTTCGACTGGCGGATACAGGAGAAGGTCTTTCATATTCTTATTTTGTAATTAAATCATGGTTTCATGATTGTGAAGTGCAGAAAAGTAAAGATCTACAAGCCTGCAGCTCACTAAGGCAGAGGCCGGGCCTGACACCCTGGGGTCGTTGGTCTTGGGTATCTTCGAGGTTCAGCAATCCCAGTAGAGGCAAGGACACTTTCCATCTCCCTCCTTCAGGGCACTAATTGAAGCCGAAGTGTCTGGGAAGAATTGGAGCCCCAAGTCATGTGCCACCTTCCCTGATCACCTGGCTGTACAGTTGGCTGGTGCCTGCCTCCCAGAGAGGGCGTTCCTTTACTACAGGTCTAATTGGCACAGATGGCTTTTTTAAAACAACAAGGAACTGATAGCAGAGGTAAAACTGGGGCATCTCACAAGCCCAACCTCCTGGTCTCTGCTCCAGGCAGCCTCTCCCTAAGTGTGAACTTCTGGCCCTGCGTGGAGTCAGACAGCGAACCGGGCAGGAAGGCTGTGGAGGGAGAAAGGCTTCCTCAGTGGCAGCTTAGCAACCACTGCCGTCTCTGACAGCTCCAGAACCTTCTGTACAGACCCCGGGTGTCTGGTTCAAGAGGCTTCCGACAGGAGGGAAAGGACAGCTGGGTTTCCCTCAGGACAGGAGGAGAAAGTTTAACTCACCGAATCAAGACGGCCATTGCCCCCACCCCTCAAGATGGCACAGAGCCCAGAGCCCTGTCTTAGTCACTCCAGACAACCCAGTTTGCCCAGGGAGGGCATCGTAGCCATAGGCCAACAATGAACCAGGGGAGAGGCTACAAATCAAACAAGGGCGGGGCTTCCGGTAAAGCGCCACTCCGGATGCTCGTCCTGGCCAAGACTCCCGCATTCATGTTCCTTCAGTCTTTCATGAATGGCGGTCACACCGCACTTCCATAAAGTTCGTTGTTGAATTTCACATTTGCCTCCTTTCCAAGTCTCTTTATATCATACAGCACCGTGGATCTTACATCCCACGAAAGTCCCAATTCTCTTGTTCATCCGACTCTTTCCAGAGAGACAAAAGGCTGGGCTCTGTGGTACACGCCTTTAACCCCAGCCCACGGCGGCAGAGGCAGGCAGAGCTCTGTGAGTTTGACGCCAGCCTGGTCTACACAGAGCCCTAGTCCAGCCAATGAGAAAGAAAGAAAGAAAGAAAGAAAGAGAGAGAGAGAGAGAGAGAGAGAGAGAGAGAGAGAGAAAGGTAGGTAGATAGATAGATAGATAGATAGATAGATAGATAGATAGATATGGACAAAGAAATGGAGAGAGAGATAGACAGGAGAGAGACAGAGACAGATGGAGAAGAGAGAGACAGACACAGAGAGACAGGAAAGAGAGGAGAGAGAGAGAGAGAGAGAGAGAGAGAGAGAGAGAGAGAGAGAGAGAGATAACACGAGTAAGGGGGTGAGGGGAGAAGGAGAAAGATTAAATAGAGTACAACCCTTAATGAAACAGCCCACACTCCTCACAGACAGGACCGGCTGTTTTGAGCTCTTCTCCTCATGTCCACAGAGGAAGAGGAAGGCCTTGGTCCAGCCTTCCACGGGCCACTTCTGAATCTCTCTAACGGCCTCTTTAAGCTCTCTACTCTGTCCAGACCTGAGCCCTTCTCTTTCCTCCACACCCATCTCTGTTGTGATCATAAGAAGAGGAAGAGATATTAAGATATGTTCTGAGACATCTGGTGAGGTATGGGCGAAGGGGGTGCCTCGGTGGGCCCATACCGAGACATCCCTTCCCTTGAGGGGCAGAGCATACGCACAACGGTAGAGTACAGAATAGAGTTTATTCAGGGCATGGGGAGGGGAGTTAAGAGGGTAGCAGAGGCAGAGAAAGGCAGAGAGAAGGAGAGAGTAGAGAAGTAGAGGTCGGCCATGACCACGTGGAGAGAGGGGGGAGTGAAGGGGAGGGAAGAGCCCGAGAGGGCAAGAGAGAGGGGAAGGGCCAAGCAGCCCCTCCTCTAGTGGGCCAGGCTTACCTGGCTGTTGCCAGGTAACTGTGGGGGTGGAGTCCAGACAGAGTACCAGCAATAGGAACCAACACATACATGCCCCACCGCTGAGAGATTCGTTTTTCATAATTCACCTAAACTCAGGCTGGCATATGGCACCTCTGTTCGCTCTCTCTCAATGAGGCAAGTCTCTACTGGATGTCATAAGCACCCGATTTGATGGTATTTGTCCATCTTCTGGCTACTACTATGCCACATGCCTTTAACTCCCTCATTTGAAACTGAAGTATGCTACCGTAGAGCATTCTCTAGGCCTTATGATGTCCCTGGCAGCTCCTGGGGCTTGAGATGGCCCTGTCCCAAGCCATCTGAGTACCTGAGTACCGCATCCCTTGAGAAGCAGGACAAACACCCACACAGCACCTTTTTAGTAATAAAGATCATACCATGGGGCTTGTAGTGCTCCCCCTGGTGCAGACTTGCTGACAGGAATGAGTGTGTGTGTGTGTGTGTGTTGAGGGTGGAGTTTTTACTCTCTGCAGGAGGAGCAGAGAGGCCAGACTGCAGTAGGTATCAAGGATCCCAATTTCCTGGATCTAAGTGACTCAGCTCACTGTGCAGGAACTAGAGAGAACAAGGCCCCAAGGAGGATGCTGGGAATCTCACAGCAGGATTCCCATCTGGAGAAAGGAATCCTTTGAAGTGGGGAGAAAAGAAAAAGAAAGAAAAAGAAAAAGAAAAAATCCCTCTCCACCAAGGTCAGTTGTCAGTCCCCTTCTGAGGAGAGACCACGCTCCTGGTATGCTTGGGAGCTTGGCTCCTGTCTCCTGCTTCCGTTTGCAAACTCTGCCCAGCGACCAGGCAATCTATTTTTACCCCGTTGGAAAAGATCTTCTTCTTTTTTTTTTTTTTTCCTCTGAGGCAGGTTAGGGAAAGAGAGCAGTGTGGTAAGGAAGGATGTCTGTCTGCGGTACAGGTAAAGAGGCCTGTGACTGTGAGGGGGACCTGGCCACGGTGGCACCAATCTCCTCCCCTCCCTTCTCACCAGTCTGTGATGACCAGATTTTCCTATTTTTTTCTTTATTTTCTATATTCTTTGTTTACATTTCAAAGTTCCCCTCCCACCATATGTCCCATAAGTCCTCTCCCCCTAACTATTTCCCAATCACCGCCCCCCCCAATTTCTCTGTTCTGATGCTCTCCTACAAATCTGTATCCAGTCTTTTCAGGACCAGGGTCCTTTCCTTCCTTCTTGGGAATCAAGGTCCTGATGACAGGGAGCTGCAGTGTCACCAGGCCGAGAGAAGCGGGTCACTCGCACATAGAGAGTGAGAAGTCTTCTGGTGACTTGTATTCCCAGCCAAGTGGAGTGTCTGCTCTATTTACTAAAACCGCAGCAGCTCCCAGCTCCCTGCGGCCTGCCTGCCGTCCGTCTGCATTTACAGTGGCGCAGACTGCTGAGTTGGCTCTCTGTCCCTCTGTTGACTGCCAGCCACGTGCACCCTCGGTCACTATAAATAACCCGAGCAAACCTCCAGTCTGTAGGTTCTAGCCCAGGGTCTGTGTAGCCCAGGATTCCCCCGCAATGATTTACAGTCCTGACACCGCAGAGGTAGGGAAAGTGAGTGTGAGCAAATTCCAGCAAGCTGTTGCGGGGGGTGGGGGTGGGGGAGTGGAGGGGAAGGTGGGGGGTGGGAAGGGTAGTGGGTGGGGAGGCAGGAG